>WNWK01000673.1:175000-255000 GCA_009830355.1 Cherax destructor
CATGTTACTAATATCTCAAGTTTCATTAATTCTTAATTTATGCTTAATGTTTTCATTTTGTTAGCTGTGCCAAAAAACTAAATATACATTCACTCAATTGTCCAAACGAATCGATACTTATCGTAAATTTTCCTCTCCATTGTGGGTTATTTAGTAATAGTTTCAGCCACGGTATTATAACTTTACCCTTAAAACTTTCAATAGCTATTATCTTGTTTTAAATCTCAAAAATTTAACTTTGCTCGCGTGGTGTTTAATAATTAAAAATTCTTTCTAAACTGCCATGTTTTTTCCCTTCTTCTCTAATAAGACGATTACCAGCGCCCCCTGACAGGACATGACAAGGTTTAGAGTAAGAAAATGTGCCGTTCAAGCCAAGGTTTTTGTTGCACTGAAGCCAGACGAGGTTTCCCTGGCAGTGAGTCGGAGGGCAAGATAGCCCTGTCTTGCCCGGGGAAGTGGTGAGTAAGACATCTTTATGTCTTACCGTACTGTAGTAGCTTCGCCCGACAGTATGGCTATTATGTAGCCACAGTACATAATGATCTAACAAATGGCTCTTTCTTGTCCTGACAAGATGGGTACTTTCTCCTCTGACAAGATGACTACTTCTTGCCCTGACAAGATGACTATTTCCTGCCCTGACAAGATGACTACTTCTTGCCCTGACAAGATGACTACTTTTTGCCCTGACAAGATGGCTTCTTCCTGCTCTGACAAGATGGCTAATTCCTGCTCTGACACGATGGCTACTTCATCTTCGAATAAGATGATTCTTCCCTGCTCTGACAAGATAGCTACTTTCTGCGTCAACAAGATGACTGTTTCCTGCTGGGACAAAACATTTATTTCCTTCTCAAACAAAACGGCTACTTCCTGTTTCCCTCACAGCCTCAACAGCCACAAAATTTTTTAACCCTCCTTTGAGAGCCTACCTCACTTACTTTCCTACTACCTTTCTTGTCCCGTCCCTGTCTGCTGGCCTATATATACTCCCTCCTCCTCTCCTTTCTCTTAGTGTGACTTTGTAAATGGTCAAAGTCGGACCGAAACGTCGTCGTAAGCTCCCCTCCTCTATGTGCGGGTTATTTGTGTATAGCCTTCTACAGCCTCCAAGTTTAATCGAATATTTATGAGGGGGAGGGACGCATCGGGTGTACAATCTTTCCATCTCTTTTTTTACGCCATGTAATCAAGACCAGTTTGAACTACATAGACTGAGTCGTATCAAGGAGTTATGGCTTAATTAGCCGGCTTTGTGAGGGGTTTAGAGCCCTACGTCACGTGGCGGAGGTACTCGAACGCCAGCCACGAGACTCACTACTGCATGCTGATAGCCATAGAACAGGTATTAGGTCATTAGGGACTCGTATACGGCGAGACTTACGGTCGTCAAGCACGATATTCAGAGAGTTTCTGTCAGCTGATGATCGTGTTACCAGTTGATAGTGGTGAGTGGTGGTGGTGGTGGTGGTGGGGGTAGTGGTGGGGGTGGTGGGGGTGGTGGGGGTGGGGTAGGGGAGGTAGCGGTGGTGATGATGGCGTTAGTGGTGATTCGAAATACTGTACTTTGCACCTACACACGCTGAGTTTCGTATTGTTATTTGGAGTTGGCATATCTTTACTCTGAAGTGGCTCAGCTTGATGAAGTTACTTAAAAAAAACTAAAAAGTAAATCGCCTCGCTGTCTCCGAGTCTTAAATGTAAAAAAAAAAAATAGTATATTTTAGTCTTTAGTCAAAAATGTTTTCATCTTTGTATCTGTACACTATCCAATTTATATTTTATATCTGCGAACTAAAACAAAGCAACTTAGAGATGATGCAGTGTGTCTTATTCATTGACGAGTGTTAATATTGTTTTTTGATGCGTTGTACAAGAAATGTCTAGCTTTTGCATATTTAATTCTGTTAGTTACACCTAGTTATTTTGCTTTCTAAAGTAGTCCCTGTTGACGACTTTAAGCATTTTCTCACTAAGTATTTCCTCGCTCTTTCAGTGCTAGATTTATTTTCTCAAAACACGAGGACTGATTCAGTATATCATTAGCATACCCTAACGAGACACATCATTGGGAGAGTTGATATCAGCGACTGTAATACTAAACAACTAAGCACTAAAGACACCTAACTGTCGAGTGCTAATTCCATTCAGAACACTTTTCAGTATTTTTTCCTGAATCAATCATTTACGTCCTGTCTCTTGGATATTTTTAATGCGTATAAAAGATGACAAAACATAAACAAAGGTTATGTGGACACCATCTCATGTTAATATTACAGTGATTGAAACAGCTGATTAATCGTTAAAAATAGGACCTCGTTTAGAATATATACAAATCGTTTACAGGTTTGGAGAAACACTTCAGCAAATTACAAGGAAATTGTAAATTAAAGATGTAGAGAATGAGTTCAGTGAGTAAAGTGAGTTAGTAGTGAAAATGAACAACAATGCATTAAGGTTACAATAGACGAAATATTTATTTATGGAAAGAAAGGTGGAAATAGAAGAGTTGAGATGGTGTTGACAATGAATCCTTTAAGTTACCTGTAGCAGTGGCAGATTAGTGTAGCAACTCCAAGACAGGAAAGGCAATGTAAAACGTAAATAATCATAATTAATTCTACAGATACGTATGAAAAGTTTAAATACATATTTAAAAAATATGCTTCGTACATTCATAACTGTAAAGGTAGTGATAAGTGAATATTGAACGAGACAATGATATATTTGATAATACCAGTGGCGTGTAAATTATTTGGGTAGTAATGTATTGCTTTTATGGTAGTATGATCACTCACAGGATGAGTGGAGCTGCCCAATAAACTCCCCTTCCCGGGCGAAATCAAAAATCTACTTCGTTAGGCAAGGCGCCAGATTATCTATGTTCTTTGGCCATTGCGCTAACCTGTTCAGGTCCCTCTGACCATTGCAACAGCTTGGTAAAGTTCTCTGACCATTGCAACAGCTTGGTAAAGTTCTCTGACCATTGCAACAGCTTGGTAAAGTTCTCTGACCATTGCAACAGCTTGGTAAAGTTCTCTGACCATTGCAACAGCTTGGTAAAGTTCTCTGACCATTGCGACAGCTACAGCAGTCCAGGTGTTTGAATATTGTGCCAGCTTCTGTAGCTCCCTCTTACCTCTGCAAGAGCTTTAAGTATTTTTCACCAATACACAAATATTACGAACACAGGTAATAAATGGCCTGTGAGACCTGGTCGTAATGAGAATTGGATCAAACAAACTCAACAGTAGACTATAATGTATATTTGCCTTCACCCACTATATACAGATAGAATAATAAGTGTACACCACTGTGACAGATGGCAAAGTAGAAGCCAGAGAGAGTGCACCGTACTCAACCAGCAGGTAGGCAAGTCTGCCAGTGTTTACCGCAAGTGAACCACGTTGCTTCAGCTTTGGCGTGCTTGCAACATACTCTTTGCATGCAACACCCCCACCCCGAAAGGGCTCTAATAGCCAGGACTAGGCCTCCACCTCCATGGGTAGCGTGCCGCCATTGCACTGAACAATAAAGGACCTGCCTTTCCTCTCACTCATCCAACTCATTAGATAGGCCTCAACTTTTCTCAAGACTCAAAGTCAAATTTATCCTAGAGCGAGACAGCAGACAGTAGGGCTAACGTTGGTTCAAGACATCTGCGGACGGCAGCAAAAAGTCCCCTCTCTAAAAAAATATAAACACCATATTTAAAAAACATTTATAAAGGGGGGAAAAAAGAGCTAACTACCCATATGGTCCCTAAATTAAACACAGGAAAGTGAATTGGCCAGCTCATTGCCGGCAATATGTACGACTCTAACATTATAGGTTGCAGCCTGAGACTCCATCTCATCAGACGTGTGTTGTGGTTTTTCATTGTGTTGAGGTAGACAAGTGGATTGTGATCGCTGTAGACTGTGACCACTTGGGACGACTGCCCCACGTAGACCTCGAAATGTTCCAATGCAAGTATCAGAGCTAGGGCTTATTTCGCTATGGTTGCGTAAACCCTTTGGTGAGGTTGTTACTTGGCAGAAAAGTAAGCGACAGGCTGCAACCACTCTTCCCCATATTTTTGTATGAGTACTGCCCCTACCCCTGACTCGCATGCATCAACCTGTAATACTTATCAAATAGAGCTTTAAGCCGGGAAACATGTTGGTCCCAAGTATCGGAAACTACTATTTTATATCGTCCAGATAAGCTGCTGTGCCTTCAAGTCCTTTAATAGCCTGATGGATCAGCTTCTAGAACGTTGCCGGTATGTTCCGCATTCCGAATGGGGTCACTGTATATTGATAGTGACCTCCTGGAATTACGAAGGCAGAGATTTCCTTCGTCTTATCTGTCAAAGGTACCTGATAGTAACCTTTTTAAGGAGTTCTAGTTTTGAAACAAAAATAGCCTTACCCACAAAGTCCACTACGTCATCCAAACGTGGCAGAGGGTAAGCATCTGGAATAGTGACCTCATTCACCTTACGGTAGTCTGTACACATTCAAAAACCTCCATCAGACTTCTTAATAAGGAGGCACGGTGAAGCCCACGGACTGGATGACTCCTCCACTAATGTTGAAGTAGACTCTGTCTTTCAAGGTTAGTTCTGTAGAGGGAGAGTTTAATAGGCTTAGTGTTTCCAATGTCTACATCATGATATCCCAGGGTGTATTTTTTCGGGACATCCGAAAATATGTCAGGGTAAGTTTGTAAGAGGGCAGTTAGACTTATTTATTATTTGATTTTTAGACAGCCCCAACATTAAAGGGCTAGGGTCCTTGAGGTCATATTTAGGAAGCTTAACTTGAATTTCTGGAATGGTGTGCAAGGAATCAGGGTTGTCTACAGAGGCAGAAGACAGAGTCATTGCTGGGACTTTATGTGAGCTATTAAATACTTTAATCTGATTTATGTGGTAAATTTTATTTTTCTTGGGTTTATCAAGCTGAGCTACCACATAATTTACATCAGAGATTTTATTTATGATTTTCATTGGCCCCATGAATCTAGCTTTTAAGGTTTGGCCAGGTACAGGTTCCTGCACCATCACCTTGTCTCCTGGATTGAAGGAGCGAAACTTTGCCTTTCTGTCATCCATCCTTCCTTGAGCACTCGCAGAGGACCTCGTTCACTGTGCCCGAAGATTAGCTCAAATGGATTGTACCCTGTTGATTCCTGTACAATTTCTCTCATTGTGAACAGCAACAGAGGAAGTGATTCATCCCAGTCTGCAGGAAAATGTGTGCAAAAGGTTCTCATCATGGTTTTTAACGTCTGATGGAACCTTCACAAGGCGCCTTGTGACTGAGGATGATAGGCAGTGGATAATTTATGAATTTTACCTAGCCTAGTTAAAGCTTCTCTAAGAGCTTTGGCTGTAAAATTAGTACCCTGGTCACTCTGAATAGACTTAGAAATACCAAATTAAGATATAAATTTAGTTATAGCTTTAAGAATGGCTTTAGTGTTTATACTGCGCATTGGGACTGCTTCCGGATACCTAGTAGCTTTGTCCATGACAATAAATAAGTACTGGTTCCCTGATTTGGGATTTGAATGTCCCAAAATCAAGATATAATCTGCAAACGGTTCTCATTGAAGGTATGGTATAATAACACATAGGATGTTCCGACGATCCAGCAGCTTTGTCCAGACAATAACTTAGAGTCTGGTCTCCCTGCTGGAATTTGTAATGGTCACATTAACTCAGTGATTCCATCTGCTAAACCATTTATTTCCATCTGCAGGTATGGGATGAATTGGCGCAGATTTAATGGAGTGTCCAGGTTTACCTACTTGTTGACATTCCCTACAAGAGCGGATGTGATTCTTCACATCTTGCCTTATTTTTGGCCAGTAAAACTCTTTCAATATTCTATACAGAGTTTTTTGTTTTCCCAAATGACCTCCTAAAGAGGAATTGTGGGCAATGTTCTTAGGAACTACCAGTCTATCTAATTTTGGGCTTTCCCCTACCTCCTTACCAGTCTCTGTGCAGAGCAGTAGGTTGTGTTTAATTTTATATTTGACTGGGTGATCTGAGTGAGATTCACCCATGGCTGTCTGAAAAGCGAAGTTTAAGGAAGGATCTCTTCGCTGTTCTTCGGGAAAGGACAGTCCCTCGGGGATGGAAAAAG
Organism: Cherax destructor; assembly: GCA_009830355.1. Taxonomy (NCBI): domain Eukaryota; kingdom Metazoa; phylum Arthropoda; class Malacostraca; order Decapoda; family Parastacidae; genus Cherax; species Cherax destructor. Next base: position 181,141 of record WNWK01000673.1, read on the forward strand.
AGATATCTGGCAATCCTGCAACCCTGGAGTAGGAAGGCTTGGTCTGGAACTTTTCACTAAATTTATAAGGCTCTGGCCAGTTTTTCTCCCAAAACAAATTGTCTAGCCCTACATCTGACATCCCTTTTGATTTTGCCTGAGTTATGGCCAACATCGGAGAAGAATTAGTCACAATAGGTTCTGTACATTTTGTCAAATTAAGAATGTTATTACCCAGCAATAACACGGCATCTTTCGTAGGGAATCCCTCAGAAACATCTACAGTCAAATATCCTGTATAATATTTACTCTGCACATGTATCTTATGTAAAGAGAAAGAAAATACAGCTCCTCCAAATGCTTCTAAGAGATTGGAGGAATGCATTGACGTCTTTTCAGAGAGGGGAAGGGTCCCTCTCTTATAAGGGAACAATAAGCCCCGGTATCCCTAAAAGTGGTTACTTCAATTTTATTTCATTCTCATCAAGGGAGACGTGGCATGTAATGTAGTATGGAGCCCATACCACACTCGATTTCTTTCTGATTCATCTCAAAAGGGAAGATGTTGATTTTTCCTAAATGTCACTTCGACCACTGCACTAACCTATCTACGTTTTTATGCATATGTAGACAGTTGGTCGGTGTTGTAGATTTTTCCTTCAGATTTTTAAGTCATCAACGAATAATTCTACTTTTCACGTTAGTTCTATTTCAAGATTATTCATGTAGATTATGAAGAGAATAGTTATATGGGTCAGTTTCTGAAGATCCCCACTTATAACGCCCATACATCGGAGTCTTCTCAAGCGCGACCAGCAACTCAAAGCGTTCTTAAAGTGGTCAGCAACTCAAAGCAATTTCCAGTATGTTGGTCTACTCAGAGCCTTCTTAATGTAGTCAATTATGCGGAGTCCGGCGCTTTCCGCCACACAAAGGCTTTTCAAGGGCACCAGCAGCTTCATATCAGTGAGTCAATCACTCGTGAAGGCTTGCAGTATGCTTAATTAATGCATCATGTCAATTCATTTTACTTATTTCACTTTAGGGACTTTACAAAAGCTTTCTAAAAAATATTGAATTTTTATGTGCATTTTGTAATAATAATTTTGGCATAAATGTTGATAATACATTCTTCAGGCAAGTTTTTGTAGGATTTGTTGGTCCTGTGGGTTAGAGCGTCATGTGATTTTCACTCACCATGAGGCAGGCCAAAACGACATGGGTTCGAGCCCTTGGCTAGTCGCAGTGTTGTTATTGATTAAATACCACTCGTTCGTGGTTACAATAATGTATATATATGCAAGAAAACCACTATGAAAAAATAGAAGAATTCCAAGCGCTTTCGTGACTACTCACATTATCAAGGAACTATAACAGGAAACATGACAAGAAGGGCTTATATAAGGGCGAGACTACACTCACAGTCACATCACACTAACAAGACTACACCTCACAGTAGCGTAACATCTCACGACTCTGTGAAGAGGAACATAAGAAAGGACCTGAAACTCTTCCCAAGAATTAAGATTATGATAAATTGGACTAATCTTAATTCTTGGGAAGAGTTTCAGGTCCTTTCTTGTCCTCTTCTAGAGTCGTGAGATGTTACGCACTGTGAGTGTAGTCTTGTTAGTGTGATGTGACTGTGAGTGTAGTCTCGCTTATATAGCCCTTCTTGTCATGTTTCCTGTATAGTTCCTTGATAATGTGAGTGTCACGAAAGCGCTGAATTCTTCTATTTTTCATAGTGGTTTTCTTGCATATTTTGATATCACCTGTTTACTGTGATCTTTTGCATATATATATATATATATATATATATATATATATATATATATATATATATATATATATATATATATATATATATATATATATATATATAAGGGGCGGTAGGGAAGTGGAATATTCAAATGGCTTCAGAAAGACATCTAAATATTCTTCCTTGAAGCCTTTTATCCACTTCTCCGAGGCTATGGGACCCACAATTCACACCAGAGGTGGATCCCATTTTATATATATATATATATATATATATATATATATATATATATATATATATATATATATATATAATATATATATATATATATATATATATATATTATAAACTGCCACTTTGGTAAATAATATAGTATATATATATATATATATATATATATATATAATATATAATATATATATATATATATATATATATACTATATTATTTACCAAACTGCGGCAGTGGAGGGTAGTACACCAAACGGGAAGTAGAATGAAATTAGCTCGGAGGCACCCACAACACCGTATGTTCTCGGATCAAGCACCTAGCTCTGCTGGGTGCCTAATTCTTGTAGGATTTGGAAGTCCAGTGGGTTAGAGCGTCATGTGTTTTCGCTTCCCATCTGAGCCATCGATCCTACAAGCAACAACGGGACAGTGTTCGTGGGTCGAATCCTGGCCTGCCGTAGTTTGGTAAATGATTCAAAACCACTTGTTTCGTGGTTTCATTGATATATATATATATATATATATATATATATATATATATATATATATATATATATATATATATATTTTTGCCTGCTGTATTCTGGGCGCGTGCCCAGAATACAGCAGGCATTACCCTCTGAACAGCAGCGCTGAGTCGCTGGTACAGAAAACTAGCTGCCCTGGGATCCCTAGTTACCCTGTTGAGTCTTTTGCCCAGCTCCTTGAGGAACTTAGATGCACTCTTTCCCCATGAGCCAAGGGTCTCTGAGCCTATGGGAACAAACATATAATGATGGGCAAGTAAAATATATATATATATATATATATATATATATATATATATATATATATATATATATATATTATAAAAATGACAGAAGTATTTTTATGTGAACTATTATTCTTCACATTATGATAGAGTTACACTTTCTGTATTCTCATACATGTTTTTGAGAGCTTTGCGGATTTCCAGCCGAGAGTTCATTGATGAAGCAGACTTGAAGATTAATGAAATAGCTAATGATCTAAAATATCCAAAACACTTAATTGATATATCCTTTAAAATAGCTTTAAATACTTTTTACAATTCAAAAAAGGACAAACAATCATATTCAACCAATAATATGTTGATTCCCCCTTACATGAAAACCTTCTTGATGTACCTTCTCCACTTAAGAATATTAAAAATCCTGAAAAAAAACATGATTAAAAATTCCCCCCAAAAATGTTGACGGATGTGTCAACAAGATTCCTTGCAAAACTGTAATAAAGTTTATTACAGTCAAACTGGAAAAAGCCTTGAACTGAGATTACAACAACATAAATATAACTGAACTGAACAAGATTCTAGTGCTTTTTGTTTATACATGTGATAGATTTTAACCATCCAATTGATTTTCGAAGAGCCGAGAAAGTTGTATCAACAGGTCTATGGTTGAGAGAAATATAATTGAATCAAACTTCATACAAAAAATTTGATTTTATTATGAATATTAGTTTAGGATTATATAAAAAATTATATATATATATATATAATTATATATATATATATATATATATATATATATATATATATATATATATTTTTTTTTTTTTTTTTTTTTTTCAACAAGTCGGCCGTCTCCCACCGAGGCAGGGTGACCCAAAAAGAAAGAAAATTCCCAAAAAGAAAATACTTTCATCATCATTCAACATTTTCACCCCACTCATACATAATCACTGTCTTTGCAGAGGCGCTCACATACGACAGCTGAGAATAAGTCCCTCCCAACTGTCACTATCCTAGACCCCTCCTTTAAAGTGCAGGAATTGTACTTCCCTTTTCCAGGACTCAAGTCCAACTAAATCAATTAACTGGATTCCCTGAAACCCTTCACAAAATATTACCCTGCTCACACTCCAACAGCTCCTCAGGTCCCAAAAACCATTCGTCTCCATTCACTCCTATCTAACACTCTCACACATGCTCGCTGGAAGTCCAAGCCCCTCGCCCACAAAACCTCCTTTACCCCCTCCCTACAACCTTTTCGAGGACGACCCCTACCCCGCCTTCCTTCCCCTACAGATTTATATGCTCTCCAAGTCATACTACTTTGATCCATTCTCTCTAAATGACCAAACCACCTCAACAACCCCTCCTAAGCCGTCTGACAAATACTTTTAGTAACTCCACACCTCCTCCTAATTTCCACACTCCGAATTTTCTGCATAATATTTACACCACACATTACCCTTAGACAGGACATCTCCACTGCCTCCAGCCTCCTTGCTGCAGCATTTGCAACCCATGCTTCACACCCATATAAGAGTGTTGGTATAACTATACTCTCATACATTCCCCTCTTAACTTCCATGGACAAAGTTCTTTGTCTCCACAGACTCCGAAGTGCACCACTCACCCTTTTCCCCTCATCAATTATATGATTCACTTCATCCTTCATAGACCCATCTGCTGACATGTCCACTCCCAAATATCTGAATACATTCACCTCAGAAAACTTATTCCCCTATAATTCTTACAATCTCTTTTATCCCCCTTCCCTTTATATAAAGGAACTATACATGCTCTCTGCCAATCCCTAGGTACCTTCCCCTCTTTCATACATTTATTAAACAAAAATACCAACCACTCCAACACTATATCTCCCCCTGCTTTTAACATTTCTGTCATGATCCCGTCAGTTCCAGCTGCTTTACCCCCTTTCATTCTACATAATGCCTCACGCACCTCCCCCACACTCACATTCTGCTCTTCTTCACTCCTAAACGATGTTATACCTCCCTGGCCAGTGCATGAAATTACCGCCTCCCTTTTTTCATCGACATTTAAAATTTCCTCAAAATATTCTCGCCATCTACCCGATACCTCCAGCTCCCCATCTACTATCTCCCCTACTCTGCTTTTAACTGACAAATCCCTTCGTTCCCTAGGCTTTCTTAATTTGTTTATCTCACTCCAAAAAAAATTCTTGTTTTCAGCAAAATTTCTTGACAGAGCCTCTCCCACTCGTTCATCTGCTCTTCTTTTGCACACTCTCACCACTCTCCTCACCTTTCTTTTACTCTCCACTTACTCTGCTTTTCTATTAACACTTCTGTTTTGAAAACCTCTCATAAGCTACCTTTTTCTCTTTTATCACACCCTTTACTTCTTCATTCCACCACTCACTCCTCTTTCCTCCTGCACCCACCCTCCTATAGCCACAAACTTCTGCCCCACATTCTAATACTGCATTTTTAAAACTATCCCAACTCTCTACAACCCCCCCACTACTCATACTTGCACTAGCCCACCTTTCTGCCAATAGTTGCTTATATCTCACCCTAATTTCCTCCTCCCTTAGTTTATACACTTTTACCTCTCTCTTACTTGCTGTTGCCATTTTCTTTTTGTCCCATCTACCTTTTACTCTAACTGTAGCTACAACTAAATAATGTTCCGATATATCCGTTGCCCCTCTTTAAACATGTACATCCTGAAGCCTACCCATCAACCTTTTATCCACCAATAGATAATCTACTACTTTCATTACGTGCTATATCATACCTTGTATACTTATTTATCCTCTTTTTCATAAAATATGTATTACTTATTACCAAACCTCTTTCTACACATAGCTCAATTAACGGTTCCCCATTTACATTTACCCCTGTCATCCCAAATTTACCTACTACTCCCTCCACAACATTTTTACCCACTTTAGCATTTAGTTCCCCAACCACAAGTACTCTCTCACTTGGTTCAAAATTCCTCACGCACTCACTCAACATTTCCCAAAATCTCTCTCTCTCCTCTACACTTCTCTCTTCTCCAGGTGCATAAACACTTACTATAACCCACTTTTCACATCCAACCTTTATTTTACTCCACATAATCCTTGAATTTATACATTTATAATCCCTCTTTACCTGCCATAACTGATCATTCAACATTATTGCCACTCCTTCTTTAGCTCTAACTCTATTTGAAACCCCTGACCTAATCCCATTTATTTCTCCCCACTGAAACTCTCCTAACCCCTTCATCTTTGTCTCACTTAAAGTCAGGACACCCAGCTTCTTTTCATTCATAACATCTACAATCATCTCTTTCTTATCATTCGCACAACATCCACGCACATTCAAACATCCCACTTTGACGGTTTTCTTCTTTTTCTTTTTAGTAAATCTATACAGGAAAAGGGGTTACTAGCCCATTGTTCCCGGCATTTTAGTTGAATTTTACAACACGCATGGCTTACGGAGGAAAGATTCTTATTCCACTTCCCCATGGATATGAAAGGAAAAGAAATAAGAACAAGAACTATTAAGATAAAATCAAAGAAAACTCATATGAGTGTGTATACATAAATGTGTATATGTATGTGTAGTGTGACCTAAGTGTAAGTAGAAGTAGCAAGACGTACCTGAAATCTTGCATGATTATGAGACAGAAAAAAGACACCAGCAATCCTACCATCATGTAAAACAAATACAGACTTTCGTTTTACACTCACTTGGCAGGACGGTAGTACCTCCCTGGGTGGTTTATATGTGTGTGTGTGTGTACTCACCTAGTTGTGGTTGAAGGGGTCGAGTCATAGGTCCTGGCCCCGCCTGTGTTTGTGTGTATGTGTGTATTTAATATTCACTTTTATTTATGTTTTTTTTTTTTTGTAGAAGAAATGAAGGGGTCTATGGTGATTTTAAAAATTCTTCAACTAAGGAATAGAGTGAAAAAGATTGAGATTCAGTGGGATAGAATAAAAATTGAGTGTAAGGAGAGGCAGAGCTCGTGCGCTCAGTAACTGATGTTTATGACATGCTCTTATACCCTGCCTTCATCTTGCTCTTTATGTTATGAGGATGAATGGGGCCATCAGAACGGGATCACGGGTGAGGTGGAGATTCTCCTCTCCAGGGAGGTCATTGCTCTCTGACCTGATATCTTATCTTTTCATAACGCGCATGTGCAAACACACACGAACATACACACGCTTTCGGATTCTAATAGCTCAATGTAGCGTCATTGCCTCATATCCGAAAAAAACCCGGATTTATTTTGTTATTATTACTCCTAGTGCTCGTGTTTCCCTGGCAGTAATATGTATCTGGGTGTAGGTTACCTGTCGTAGATGGCATGAGGAACTATAAAATCCTCAATGATTATCATAGTCACTTCTTAATGATTAATTTGAAACTACTTATTTTAAGAATATGGCGAAGGTATTGATTGAATTTCAGTGTCTTTTTGGCAGTTTTTTTTTCTTTACTTAAGAAAAAAGCTCTTATCACGAAATATAATTTTGATACAATACGAATATATTTCCCAAATTTGCGATTTGTTGATATATTTCAGTAATCTTTACGAGCAGAGCGAAACTTTAAAGTTTCTTCACGTGTAAATATTAGACATTTTCCTCATACTTCAACTTTGGGACTGTACTTAGGGCAACTCATGGTCACATGCCAATTTTTACTTTTCGTTTCTTTTCAATATGTATTAATTCGAGTTTGCCAGTATTTGCTTTGTATCTTTCTTTTATCTACACTTCATGTAATTGTTTAGGTGAGGAGGATACAATCTTTTTATCATGTATTTTATTTTTATTCATATAATTAGAAGCCAGAGATTGGAACCCACACCTGGTCAAGCACGTCAAGAAATTAGAGAAAGTGCAAAGGTTTGCAACAAGACTAGTCCCAGAACTAAGGGGATTGTCCTACGAAGAAAGGTTAAGGGAAATCGGCCTGACGACACTAGAGGACAGGAGGGTTAGGGGAGACATGATAACGACATATAAAATACTGCGAGGAATAGACAAGGTGGACAGAGACAAGATGTTCCAGAGAGGGAACACAGAAACAAGGGGTCACAATTGGAAGTTGAAGACTCCTATGAGTCAAAGGGATGTTAGGAAGTATTTCTTCAGTCATAGAGTTGTCAGGAAGTGGAATAGCCTAGAAAGTGACGTAGTGGAGGCAGGAACCATACATAGTTTTAAGACACACCCACGAACACAGACACAGACACAGACACACACACACACACACACACACACACACACACACACACACACACACACACACACACACACACACACACACACACATATATATACATATATATATATATATATATATATATATATATATATATATATATATATATATATAGTTGCCAGTAGAGGTGAACGCTCTTATGGAAACGTAATCACATCCCAGAAACAAGTCGTTTACATGCTGCAGGTAAGCTCACAGACCATCTCAGGCGGGTAAATGGTAGGTACAACAACTTAGAGCCCCGAGGCGTCTTTAAGGCATGGCGCAACCATTATTTGTTTGACAACGTTTGTCTAGTAATGCCTGCAAGAGGCAGCAAATCACTAGCCATATCAGCCCTCAACGTAGTACGTAACTTCCCTAGAGCGGATAACTTATCTATCTACCCCAACAACGTACGAGTTGCCGATTCAGACCCAATAAACCGAGAAAGTATGCGGTCAGGTCAGCAAAACAAAAGAAAGTGAAGAATGCAACACAGTTGGTGCAATCAGAATAATTTCCATCGAAGACAAAGTGGCCTCAGTGATGCTGTCACAACTTAAACACTTAAAGATAAGTACCCACCCAGAGCGTTCAGTGTCACCGACACTTTCAAAGATGACTCCATCCAAGAACCATTAATTTTGCAAGAGACAGATGTTAATTAAATGAATGCATCATTCCCATCAGGTTCCTCTTGCGAGAATGACACTAGCATACGACCACAGCACATCAAGGAGATGGTTAATCCAGTCCTTGGTACAGTTGCAAAAAAAATCTTCCCGAGATATCATTTATCAACCACCGTCTTACTGGATGATACCTGAAGAAATTAAACCTTTCTTCTTAGGTTCATCACTGTTCACCTTGAAAAATAAAGACAGGGGTATTAGAATCTCTCACCGTTTCTAGCACCTCTAGCCATCTCGTTCCCAAAATGGCAATTACAAACATTGCCCAGGAACCTTCCCTCTTGCTTTGCCCAAATTAAACTTTTTTTTCGATCTCTTAAGGAAGTGAATCAGCATCTCATGCAGTGAGAGCTTACATCAGGCCGCAATTAAACTAGGCTTAAAGAATGTATTTAATCTAGTTAAAAGAGACGTGGTTTTGGGAGCCGTCATATTCCTTTTAGCTGGTTACAGCAAACTGTTATTCAGTAAACATAAGTCACCTCGTTTGAGAGCGTCCATCAAGAAGACCCACTCGCCCTACTTCTCTAATGTGTAGCAGTAAGGTGGTCAGCGAACTGAAAATAATCTTTTTTCTTCTTCTTCTCTTCCTTCTCCTCTTTCTTCCTTCTCCTCCTTCCTCATCTTCCTTCTTTCTTGCTTCTTTTCTTCTTTTCTTCCTTTTCCTATTCCTCCTCTTCTTCGTTTTGTTCTTCTTCTGGTTTTCCTTCTTCTTTCTCTCCTACTACTCCTGCTTCTCCTCCTCCTCTTCCTTCTCCTCATCCACTTCTCCTCCGCCTCCTCCTCCTCCTTTACCTTACAAACAGTTCATCACCACTTTTCTAGAATTTGATTATCTTTCAAAAAAGGTCAGCTCTTCATTTTTCAGAAATCCTCTACGTTACAAATACTTCTGCTCTTTAAAGAAAATAAGGAACGTGTCTTATTCCAACTTACTCTCTTCTCAAATCGAAGGATGAATATAACGTTTGATTCGCGATTTATATAGATACAAACGAGTTTCTCCTCGCCGACGATAATGAAGAAAAGACACGCTACTAATCAGCTTCTGTTGGGACGGTGCTTAGTTCTCCGTAGAGCTTAGTCAAGTCGTGGTGAAGCTCTTCTCTTTGTCCCAATAAAAGGTCGTTCTGCAACCTGTGTCTTTTGTCCATTATTTATTGATTAGTTTGTGAATTCAAGCGAGATGGTGTGTACCTAGATTAGTAATCTTAGCTAGCTCCTTAACACCTGGGGTGATAAAATTACCATTTGAACATACATACCATCATCTTCGCAAATACGTTGTTGGAATAGAATTATCAATTAACATCTTTAGAGGGAGCTTATATATATATATATATATATATATATATATATATATATATATATATATATATATATATATATATATATATATATATATATATATATACATGATATATATATATATATATATATATATATATATATATATATATATATATATATATATATATATATATATATATATATACACATATATGTATATATTAAAATGGCTTCAGGAAGAAATCAAAATATTCCTCCTTGAACCCTTTTTATCCACTTCTCCGAGGCTATGGGTCACAAAGTTTGCACCAGATGTGGACCCCATCCAATATATATATATATATATATATATATATATATATATATATATATATATATATATGTCGTGCCGATTAGGTAAAACTTGCGATTTTGGCTTAAATAGCAACGCTCACCTTGCCATATAAGACAAGTGAAAATTTGTGTATGCAATAATTTCGCCAAAATCATTCTGAACATAACGAGAAAAATATATTTCATTGTGTTTGTTTATTATTAAATTAATGTTAACGTATCTAAAATATATTTAGTTGGGTTAGGCTAAATTAAATTGCGCTTGTTGTAATAAGGTTAGGTACGTTTTCAAAGATTCTCTTAGTACAAAATTATAAATTCTTACATTAACATAAATGAAAAAAATATATCTTTAAACGTATAAGAGAAAATTTTAGAAAGGATTTAATTTTAGATGAGTTCTTGCTAATTGACCAGTTTTACCTAATCGGCACGACTATATATATATATATATATATATATATATATATATATATATATATATATATATATATATATATATGTGTGTGTGTGTGTGTGTACTCACCTAGTTGTGGTTGCAGGGGTCGAATCATAGCTCCTGGCCCCTGTGTGTGTATGTGTGTGTGTGTGTGTTAATTTTGTCCTAGGCACATGTCGATTAGACACTAGGCCTGTTGTATATGTGTGCGTGTATGTTAGGTGTGTGTGTTGGGGGGCAGGTTTTCCTCTTCTTGGTTCGCTGGCACTCTCCCGGTCCGGGTCTTTTCCAGATGGTGACCCGGCCATGGCTCCCAGTCTTGGGAGTGTCTGAGACCTATGTCTTCCATGGGAGAAGTTTCTAGTAGCTCCTCATCTTCTGGGACCAACTGTCCCCAGGCCTAGCCCCATTCCCCACACACACGGGGCTCATAGGGAGAAGCTAGGCCTCTGGTCTGCTATCTTCCCCGCCAAAGGGGGGGGGCTCGTGGGGGTGTTGTAGTATAGTTAACAGAATGTGGATGTTGTAGTATAGTTAACGGAGTGTGGGTGTTGTAGTGTGTGTGTGTGTGTGTACTTACCTATTAGTACTCGGCTGTTTGTGGTTACAGCAGTCGAATCTAAGCTAAGCTCCAGGCTCTTCTTAATTTGCCGCTAACTGGATTACTCTCTACTACCTTTGTGGGCCATGTCATATCTCTTCTTAAAACTTTGTGTGAAACCTGCCTCTACTGCTTTCTGTCTCGATCATTCAGCTTCTTCATACTGTCTGGTGTTACTCTAACTCATATACCTCGTATACCCTTTCCTCGTCTTTCCAGTAGTCTGTCTTTGTCCACTCCATCAAGATCTCTAAGTATTTTGTATATTGTTATCCTGTTTTTCTTGTTTCCTCTATTCTGTGATTCGTTCAATTTCAGTTTCTTTCTTCAGATTCCTGATTTGGCTAAGGTGCATTCGCTGCAAAAATTATTCAATCGATATGTACCTCTGGCGACATGCTCGGCATAATGTTCACCCCTTTGTCTTTCACCTCGAGGGAGGTTTATAACCTCTGTCAGCCGAATCTATGCTCAGCTTCCGGTCTTTGTAACCCTTTCTCGATTTTCATAACATTGCTTTTACTGGGGCACCATTCCAGTAGCCATTTGTCTGACCGCTCCTCCAACCATTTGCAACCTTCCTTTGTCTTCATCGGTTTTTATGTTCCTCATTAATATTACTTTATCTGCAAATAGGGATACATCTGACCCTGTCTCATCTGATAAGTCTTTCACATATACCAGAAATAGTACTGTTCCTCATACCAGTTCTTATAGAAAATCACTTTTTACACTTTCCCATTCTGACACCTCTTCCCAGAGTCATTCTTCGTCTCTTTTACATAAAATACTCATTCCCTGTTATTGTATGGGATGTGAGGCTTCTGGGGCTGAGTGTTCCTTCCCATTCCTTCCTATGCTTTTCTTTCCAGTTACTCACGACTGACGTTCTGTCTCGATCCATTTATACAAGGGAATATCCTATAATCCTTAAGGATACACACTGTCTCAAGATTCAATTTTGAGTAATTTGTGACAAGAAGGTTAGTTTGATATGTTTTATGTGCTCTGTGCATGTTCTGAAAGTTTAGCATTTGTTCTAATTCCTCCTGCTCTCCTATACATTCAGTAAGTGATATAACGTAACGTTCCTCCCTCTCCCATCATTTTCTTCCTGACCTGTCATCAGTCTCTTTAAGTCTGTAGATCATCAGTAACCTAGATCTTTCTTCCTTCTATTGTCTTTCCCTCCAAAGTGATTTGTCTTATTACCTTCGCTAATACCTTTTTTTTCCTTTCTTTTATCCTGATTCTTCTGCTCCTTCTTCGTCCTTCATCATTACAACCTCTCATACCCTACCCCTCATTTTTTCCCATTATCTCCTTCGGTTTTTTCGTTTCCTATTTCTGTTTTTTAATTCTTTCAGTAGCCGAATTGTATTTTTCCCCTATATCAAGCTAACTTCACTTGTTCGTTAATGCTTTTACACGGAATCCTCCCAGAGAGTATCTTAACATCCTTTAAAACTCTTCATTCATTTTGTTTCTCAGACCAACTGTTACCACATCCAAGTATTGCTGACATCTTCTCTTCCCACTTTTATTAATTCTCTTTTTATTTATCACTTTCTTTTCGTCTGGATTCCACACAAAGTGTTAATGCTGTACCTGTGATTTCGGCCTCGCCAGGTGATGGAGGGATTATTAGAGATGGCAAGTAATAGGGAGACTATGTTAATTCCACTCTTACACGGTCAATCGCATAAGTTTTTTCTTCAATTTCATCCTAGCCAGAACATAGAGAGAGAGACTATCAGTTAAGGCACATGATCGAAATTCTAAATCACTCTTTAGCAGACGGGTATACTGTATGATACTAGTCAGTGTGTGTGGTACAGTATCCATTGTATGTATGTGTGTGTGTGTGTGTGTGTGTGTGTGTGTGTGTGTGTGTGTGTGTGTGTGTGTGTGCGAGTGTGAGTGTGTGTAAGAGCACTGGTTAAGGTTCAGTGCCAGATACATTATTACATCGGGAATGTGAGGTGTGGTTGCTGTGGCCCTCCTTGAATGAAGATACTGCTCTTAGCGTGCGACAACGGAGGTGTTTCAGATTTATGCGTCTGAGAGCGTCGTTAGTTGCCTCCCCCTCCTCCTCTCAAGGTGGCTAGAACGCCACCACCATCTGCATGTAAATAGCTCTGCAGTATTGTGGGGAACAATCGAATGTTATTTATTTTTATTTAGTCACGTTTGTGTGTGAAATCGCTTGTTATTGCAAGGATCGAGTCCCAAATTTCGCGCCTCTGTGCAGTGTATGAGCCCGCGCGTGTTTATATATACGTATATATATATATATATATATATATATATATATATATATATATATATATATATATATATATATATATATATATATATATATATATATATATATATATATATATATATATATATATATATTTTATATATGTATATATATATATATATATATATATATATATATATATATATATATATATATATATAGATATATATATATATATATATATATATATATATATATATATATATATATATATATATATATATAGTGTGTGTGTGTGTGTGTGTGTAGTGCCGAATAGGTAAAACTGATCATTTAGCGAGAACTCATTTAAAATTAAGTCCTTTCTAAAATTTTCTCTTATACGTTTAAAAATATACTTTTTCATTTATGTTAATGTAAACATTAATAATTTTGTACCAAAACAACCTTAGAAAACTTACCTAACCTTATTATAACAAGCGCAAATTAATTTAGCCTAATTCAACTAAATATATTTTATATAAGTTTACAATAATTTAATAATAAACAAAAACAAATAAATATATTTTTTTTCGTTAGGTTCAGAATGATTTTTGCGAAATAATTGTATACAAAAATTTTCGCTTGCCTTATTCGACATGAAGAGCGTTGACGAGTACGAAATATACAGTCTATTCACTATTGCAATTCTTGCCTGATCTCTGTCAACCTGTCAAGAATTCTGTATTCAACTAAGAAATCTCTACGCTTAAGTTGATGTCTTATTTTCTTCTTATCTTCTTCAATGCTTTACATAAAGTGCATTTTACCAACAATGGTCAATAGTTAACTATTTCTTGTCTATTACCCATAAGAACATAAGAATGGAGGAACACTGCAGAAGGCCTACTGGCCCATACAAGGCAGTGTCCTTATCAAAACCACCACTACCTAAGAATTTACTCCCGTACTCACGACACCAATCAAACCCAGCCCCTCCCACTCATATATTTGTCCAATCTCATTTTAAAGCCACCCAAGGTCCTAGCCTCTATCACCCTACACGGAAGATTGTTCCACGCATCTACAACTCTGTTCGAAAACCAGTACTTGCCCATGTCCTTTCTAAATCTAAATTTATCCAATCTTGAATAGCGTTACTATGTTGTCCGTTATCCAGTTGTTTGGCAATTATTTTTAGCGATATGTTTTTAATTTATTGTCAATGACTTACAACTTCCGCCACTTGCTGTAACAAAGAGGATGAGAGCAAGTCTGGCCCCATTGCTTTCTATGTTTCGTATTAAGTTATACCCCTTTTTTCTCCTGTCACTAATATTCTCATACTCATATCAAGCACGAAACATCGAGGGAATAAGGCTACTGAGTGCTATGTTGTTTAAAATTTTCGTTAGTGATTTACGTCCGCTATTTCCTTCAGCAGAGAGAGACTGGTATTTAGTCCAGTCTCATCGCCTTCGATGTTTCATATTAGATCATTATACTCCTTTACTTCCGTCATTAATATACTCATATTCATATCAAGCGCAAGACATCGAGGGAATGAGATTACTGAGTGCTACGCTGCCTCCACTGAATGAACTCCTGTTACTAAAAGAAACAAGGAGAGTTAGCAGATGGGAAATAGATAACCTTCAAACTCTGTCCATGAGTGACATACTTGGCCTCCTCCGTCATCCCAGAGGGCAGCTGCAGAGACTATCAGCTGCCAGGCCCCGCCACACTCAACTTGTGCTTTGTAACATGATGAATTACTAACTGGAATAGCTAGAGATAAAATCAAGTCTAACACCGGAGTGAACAAAGATCATAAATTACTTAAAGAATTTACTCCTCATCTGATTATGGTGCACTGTGCGCCTTTCAGTTAAATTGACAGTGATATGTGATAATTCATTGACATAGAATGGGGCTAGTGATGTTAAATTGCCTGGTGTGCAGTGAAGCTTGTAGTAGGCTTGTGCTTCAACATTGTGACTTATAAATTTATCCAGATATTTTAATGTTGTCACTATTAATTGGTATATATATATATATATACATATGTCGTGCCGATTAGGTAAAACTGGTCAATTAGCAAGAACTCATCTAAAATTAAGTCCTTTCTAAAATTTTCTCTTATACGTTTAAAGATATATATTTTTCATTTATGTTAAATGTATGAATTTATAATTTTGTACCAAGAGAAACTTTGAAAACCTACCTAACCTTATTACAACAAGCGCAATTTAATTTAGCCTAACCCAACTAAATATATTTTAGATACGTTAACATTAATTTAATAATAAACAAACACAATGAAATATATTTTTTCGTTATGTTCAGAATGATTTTGGCGAAATTATTGCATACACAAATTTTCATTGTCTTATATGGCAAGGTGAGGTTGCTATTTAAGCCAAAATCGCAAGTTTTACCTAATCGGCACGACATATATATATATATATATATATATATATATATAAAATTATATATGTCGTGCCGATTAGGTAAAACTGTCAATTAGCAAGAACTCATCTAAAATTAAGTTCTTTCTAAAATTTTCCATATACGTTTAAAGATATATTTTTTCATTTATGTTAATGTAAGAATTTATAATTTTGTACCAAGAGAAACTTTGAAAACCTACCTAACCTTATTACAACAAGCGCAATTTAATTTAGCCTAACCCAACTAAATATATTTTAGATACGTTAACATTAATTTAATAATAAACAAACACAATGAAATATATTTTTTTCGTTATGTTCAGAATGATTTTGGCGAAATTATTGCATACACAAATTTTCACTTGTCTTATATGGCAAGGTGAGTGTTGCTATTTAAGCCAAAATCGCAAGTTTTACCTAATCGGCACGACATATATATATATATATATATATATATATATATATATATATATATATATATATATATATATATATATATATATTATATATATATATACATATAATCATAAAAATTCGCGAAAGGACGCAGTCGTTTACAAGCATTATGTCCGATCAGACCAGGACTCGAATCTGTGCACTCAGCATTAAAGTACACAGTATTTGTACTACTCAACCCAAACCCCCAGATAAGCATTGGCTCGTAGGCTAGTGCATACGAATGTGAAGAATCAACTTGAACAGAAGCTCGGTGCTCCGGAGTATGGAAAACAATGCGTAGTGTTTACTGGGCGCTCATACTTATCCTTGGTCTGGTTGTGTGGCATAAGCACTTGTACTTTCGTGAAGAGTGCGTAGGTTCGACTCCTGTTCTGGTCTGAGATAATGTTTGTATAGATATACAGTATATTTTTATGTACAATTTCTCTCTCTCTCTCTCTCTCTCTCTTCTCTCTCTCTCTCTCTCCTCCATTTAAACATGGGAGTTTTCTTTAAGCGCTCAAGTTTTCTTCAAGGCTGAGAGTTCTCCATTATGAACGGAAGTTGTCTCGGGGCTCTAGAGAGTATTTTAAAGACAAGAATTTTCTTTGTTGGAGTTAAGGAATTTTATTGAAGAAAATAAATTATTTTATGCTCAGTAGTTTGCATGAAAAATGTGAGTTTTCTTGAAGCACGAAAGTTTCCTTGAAAAGCGAGAATTTTCTTGAAGAAAAACAATTATTTTCCTGAAGAGTGCAGAGTCTTGTTTTGGAAGCAGGGAAGAGAAGCTGGGTCGCTCTTATGGACTCGTGCTGACGACATTTCTCCTCTCCAGCCGAGTGTTGGCTGTGTCAATGCCCTCCTGCCGCCGATTATTTGCTCGTCTCCACTTCATTTATTTTGCTACCTTGTATTTTTCTGATTCCAGCTTGAGCTGGAGGGGCGGGTCGAGCCATCCTGCCCAAGCTGGAGGACTTTCGGGAGCCTCAAGCACCGGTGGGTAATGTTAGCATCTCGTGTCCCAATTTAATATCATCGCTTTGTGCTTCTTCTAATGTCAACGGTGATTAGTTGAGCTTGTTTTTATTCTCAGTCTGGAGGTAACAGAGAGGCGGGGGTATTGCTTTCAGCATTGCAATTTCGTGTGACTTGCCATTACCGAAATGACCTGTGTAGAAGTTGACTTATTATTAAGATTGCTCAGAAGTTGATTTATTGCCAAGATGACTAAGAAGTTGATTTATTATCAAGATGGCTCAGAAAGTTGACCTATTTACACGAGGGCTATGAAGTTTACATAGTGCCAAGGTGTTTAAGAGGCTGACCTATAATTAAAATGGCTCAGAAATAAGAGGAGCAGTCAACGTGACTCACAAGTTGACTTATTGCCAAGGTGACTCAGTGACTGACGTGGTGCCAACATGACTCAGAAGTGGACTTATTACCAAGACTGCTGGGATTGAAAGTGATGTATTTGGATGATGCTTGGTGAAACTCCAGTTCTACCGACAAGAATTAAATTAATGGGTTTTATAAATTATGTGTGGAGAAAGTGCTGCAATGTTGATGCGGCAATCAAAATTGGAATGGTTGATTATCAGCCAATCCGGATTGGTTGAAAATGTCTACGCCTCCACTTGAACAGCTGTACTCATCTAGTTTTTGTTGCCGGGGAGAATTACAGCTCCTGGTTCCAGGTAGACTCCAGGTAGGTAGGTAGGGCTGTTATCATAGATTTTCGTCTATAACTCCTATTCGTAACCGTCGTTCTAATCGTTGGAACAATGATATTAACTCATATGGCCATATTTAACACCCTGTCGTATGTGTCCTATACACACATGACGAACAGAGACGAAAGTATGAACGCCTCCGCCGATTACTCGTCTATCTGGTTCATCCTCCACTCAGCTGACAAGAGATGTAATTATCTATCTTCCTTTAGCAGCCAATTTTTTAACTTAAATAAAATGTGTAGGAATGCCAGCACTCTAAGAAACTACGGTACGTCCGGTAAGCCATAACTCGCTCATTTATGACATTTCGCGATTGCCGGTTAACTATAAGTATATAAAGGTTAATTTACGTGAACCTCACCTAACATAAACTATCCCAACATAGCCTAATGTAGGATAATAAATGCAATTTTTTACAGAGAACTCGATCAGGCAGATCTCAACGATCGTTGCTGGAGAAAATATCCGGTCTCGTTGGAAGACACGTTGCTCCAGTTTTCTGAATGAATTTTGGAGGAAAACTTTAACCAAAAATATGTTTATCTCTGTTAATAAATATTGTTATACGTCCACATATCATGACGACCGGAGTTTGGATAAAGAGAAGCTCAGGTCATACAGAAATAAACGCACATGAATGTGCATTTTGAGAACGCGATGCGGTGAGAGGCAGTGAGTGACCCGTCATGGCCTCACTGCAGTAGACAGACAGACATGTGTTTGATGGGTTTCCACTTAAAAAAATATAAAAAAATATGGAAAATACATGTTAAATCTAAAAATTGCTTGTACTTCACATAAATGTAGAATTCGTTTAGGAAGACACTTCGAAATTTACTTAAATTTGTCTTCAAAAAATTTATTATATATGTCAGAATTTGCTCTTACCAATATATTTTATTACATTCACCAAAAAATACATTTTAAAAATATAAAAGGCAGTGCCTTCAATGTTTTATCCTCCTTAGAGAGTAGAATCTTCCCAATGTAAATTTTATGTTAATCAAATAGCGTTGGAGTGCTCGTCTGCGGCTGAGTAATTCATTCAAGAACTGTTAATGAGGCGAGTAAAACCTGGTGGGATGAGGAGACAGGTGGTCCGCCTCTTGTATTATAATTGCAGATGAGCACCTCACGATCTGAATAGTGACAGACGATTGAGTTCAGGTGTGGCAAATCGGGAGTCCACCCTGCACACGCCCCAGGAACACAGCTGAATATTTACATAGTTGAGTTTGAGGGTTGAACCCAAGTTCCAGGCCCTGCCATTAAAGCTCGTCTCTCTAACATGAGATACGCCTACGTTCTTTGGCACAGTCTCATTTACTTTTTATTTCCGTGTTGTGTTGTCAGCCTGTACCACATTATTCCCGAATTTGTTCCACTACTTTATCGCCCTCAAAATGCAAACGTTCTTTCTGGGGTTTCTGTGATCATTGTGTATTCAGCTTCCATTAGTGTCCCCTCGTTCTGGTCCCTCTCATTTGTCTCCTCGTCCTGCTCCCTCTCATCTGTTTTCCCCTCCTTCTGGATCCTCTTATCCGTGTCCCCTCGTCTGGCTCTTCCCAACTGGGCTCCGTCGGCCTCGAGCTTACCATTTATATCCTCCTATTCTGGTCCCTTCCATTTGTGTCATCTCGTCCTGATATCTTTTTTTTCAGTCCACGAGAGTCTGATCTTTAATGAACCCCATTATATGCTTTATTGGATTTGGGGTCCAAACTGTAGGTGCGTACTCGAGGGTTAATTTTATATAAGTAGTAAACAGGAATTTGAGAAAATATCTTCACGAGATTCCTGAGGATTTTCTTATATGCTGATGTTATCCTGTTTATGAGCGTGCAGGGAAATAGCTTAGGCATGATATTTACTCCCAGATCCTTTACTTTACCTGACACTGTGAAATGATGCCCGTCCATGTGGTATGATGTCTGATCTCTTTTTCCAATACCCGACCAGCGAACCAGATGCTAAGGGTTTAACGATCAGGGAACCCGTCGTTATACCAGTACCTTGGTTCAACCAACCAATCACAAGGAAGCCTAACAAAGCTGTGAAGCGATGTGGTACACTCGTCTAACAACTTTGTAGACTTGTCTTCCCTGCTGGTCGCCACAGTTTACCGTGTCTTGTGCTTGCATTTATCTCATTGTACATAGCTGTAAATATTGTTCATAGACAATATATCAGTGTTTGTGAATATTTCGCCTGCTCTTGCGAATTCCTAGCATAGTATAAATCTCTAGTTATGTCGATGCATGCAGGGGATGAGATGAAAAGCTGTAAGCCACCTTCCTGAAAGCTGGGTGCCTTGGATCAACGTCTAGCGTGAGCTGGATGCCAAGGTATTGGTCCAGTGTGGTACGGTCGGTAAAGCACTGCGTTCCTGTCACAAGGTTCGTAGGGTCGAGTCTCCGTCGGCCAGAGATCAGTGTTTGTGAATATTTCGCCTGCTCTTGCGAATTCCTAGCATATATATATATATATATATATATATATATATATATATATATATATATATATATATATATATATATATATATATATATATATATATATATTGTAAATACCAGCTTATTTTTGGTTATAGAAATATTTTAATTTTTCTCTGATGTATTTTGCTAGTTCCTAAGTGGTTACCGCATTACGGAAAGGTATGCAGGCCATAGTCTACACCTGCGTATTAGCAGGTGTTATGAGACGTGCCTAAAAACACCGTCCTTTGCCTGTTACCCCAGCAGTTTTCTACATGGTGCTGCTTTGAAAACTTTCTTACAGTCAGGGCAACATTCATGTGTCTCGCCCTTCTCTTTCTTGCCTGATCTTCGTCACTCAGCCGATAGATTCTGCCAAAAACAAGGAGAATCTATCCTTCTACCCCAGCCAACCTCACCACACCCTAACTCATTTCAGCCTAACTCATTCCAGCCTAACTCATCCCTGCCTTTACCACCCCTATCCGATCACTCAGGCACCCGACATGTTCTACCTACGTCATGGCAAGTTACATGCGCCTCGGGCAAGCACGTGCCGAGTTTTTCCTCTCCACGACGCCGTGTCTGAGGAAATTGGCCTCCGTGTACCGTGTGTCTTATCATGTTCCTTCTTAAGTGTACCGTCTCTGGTATATAACCGGTCCAGTGTAGTACCTCTTGCATAATACCCGGTGCAATGCTGTGTAGCTTACCTTGCTTAATAACAGGTACAGTGTAGCGTCAGTTGCTTAATTACCCTTGGTAATTAACCTGGTTCACTGGTTGCAACTTTGTTCAGTGTACTATCCCTTAATTATTAATCTAATTGCTTAGTATTAACCAGGTTTAATATTCACTGGTTGTAAACAGATTCAATGTATCATCCTTAGTTAAAAACCAGGTCAACTGATTGTAACCTTGGTACGGCGTAATGTCCCTTAGTTGATAACCTAGTCCAGTGCAGCGTTACCTAATTAATCATCTGGTGCAATGTAACTTCCTATAGATAACTAATTAAAAGTTCAGTGTAGCAGTAGTCCCTTCGCTCAGTAAGTTGATTCATCTACACTGTATCAACGAATTCCTATTTAACATTAGTTTAATTTAACATATGTTTAATTTTGTTGGTTAATGAGGTTTAACGCCTATTGGCTACACTTGGATCATTAAGGCTGTACGTAACCTTTCGGTCTAGAGTTTTGAGACTCTCTGACCGCGGGTTCGAACCCCACCCGTGGTATGGTTTGTTTGCAATCGTGTCATTACGATTTCGTGAGTCAGGCAGAGAAGAATATTTTAACGCCAGTAGAAGAGATTACAGCAAACTCTCAGCATATACACTTTGAGAGAAATACACTTCTGGCTGTATATATCCTGTGAATGAGTTGTTAGCATTGTTGATAAGTTATCTGTATATTTCTTAAGTTAACAGTATATTCGACAAGTTATGCGAATATTTCTTTTCTGTACGTTTCCTAAGTGTTCTCTATATCTCTCAAGTCATCTGTAAATATTTTCTTACGTTAACCATATATTTGCTAAACTAACTGGTCATTTATAAAGTTATAAATATATTTGCTAAATTTTTCTGCTCGTAGGGGTATATACGGCGAGGTATAAATCTCTGTGTATATACACTGAGTGTTATTTAATGCATATTCTAACGTGAAAAAGTTATATGTAGCCTTCATGACCACAGTGTCATAAAGTTAAGTGGAATATGAACACGATGAAAACATTCCTGTGGCAGTTGTTTGGTAAAAGGATACATGTATACCTGGAGTATACCTGGAGAGGGTCCCGGGTCAACGCCCCTGCGGCCCAGTATGTGACTAGGCTTCATGGTGGATCAGGGTCTGATCAACCAGGCTGTTACTGTTGGCCGCACGCAACCCGACATACGAACCACAGCCTTCTTGAAGACAGCCAGGGGTCTATTGGTAATTCCCCTTATGTATGCTGGGAGGCAACCAATGTGACATTTTATTGTAACTTTCAACTCTCCAGAAGCGTTATCAAGCGTGACAAAGCTTTTTTAGAGCGAAACGTTGCCACAATAAAATATCACATTAGTTGCACATGGGCTCTTTTACCAAACATATTGTTGGTAATTCTGTCATTATTGCATCCTGTACGTAGATAATAGCTGAGAGCTGCTCTCACTATATATATAAGAACATAACAACATAAGAAAAAAGGAACATTGGAGCAGGCCATGCGAGGCAGGTCCAATTCTCCTACCGGCTTAAGCCATTGCCCTAACCAAGTCAGGTCAGGTCACATTCACTTAAGGAATGAGCACGGCATCTGACCTAGTAGCACAAGCTAGTCAGGTCCAACTCACACCCACCCACACCCACTCATGTATTTATCTAACCAATTTTTACAACTACACAACGTCTTAGCTTCTATGACGGAACTCGGGAGTTTGTTCCACTCATCCACAACTCTATTACCAAACCAGTGCTTTCCTATATCCTTCCTGAATCTGAATTTTTCCAACTTAAAACCATTTCTGCGAGTCCTGTCTAGGCTAGATATTTTTAGCACGCTATTTACATCCCCTTTATTTATTCCTGTTTTCCATTTATACACCTCAATCATATCCCCCCTAATTCTATGCCTTTCTAGAGAGTGCAGACTCAGGGGCCTCAGTCTATCCTCATAGGGAAGATTTCTGATGCATGGGATCAACTTTGTCATCCTTAGTACGTTTTCCAGTGCATTTATATCCATTCTGTAATACGGTGACCAGAACTCTGCAGCATAATCTAAATGAGGCCTAACCAAGGATATATAGAGTTGAAGAACAACCTGAGGACTTCTATTATTTATACTTCTTGATATGATGCCAAGGATTCTGTTAGCTTTATTGCCAACACTTATGCACTGTTGTCTTTGATTCAGATTACTGCTCCTAAATCCTTTTCGCAATCAGTAATATTAAGATCTACATTATTTAGTTTATAAGTGGCATGGTTATTTTCCTGTCAAACATTTAGAACTTTACATTTGTCTATATTAAACTGCATCTGCCACTTCTCCAACCACTGCATCAGTCAACTCAAATAATCTTGGAGTGCTCTAATGTCCTCATTAGAATGAATTGAACGGCCTATTTTGGTGTCATCAGCAAATTTGCTTATGTCGCAATATATTCCCTTATCTATGTCGTTTATGTGAACAACAAGGAGCCCAACACTCACCCCTGTGGAACACCGCTTGAGACGTGCCCCCATTCTGATTTCTCTCCATTTATGCAAACTCTCTGCTGCCTATTTGTCAACCATGCCTCTACCCAGGAAAAAATTTCTCCTATTCCGTGTGTCTTAAGTTTCCTCAATAGCCTCTGATGTGGAGCTCTATCGAAAGCCTTACTGAAGTCCCTATACACAATATCATATTCAATACCATGATCTACCTCCTCAAAAACCTAGTGAAAAAAGTTAGTAAATTCGTAAGACAGGAACGCCCCTTTGTAAAACCGTGCTGAGATTCATTAATCAATTTATGCCTTTCAAGATGGCTACGAATTGCCTCGGCAATTATTGATTCAATAAATTTTCCCACTATGGAGGTAAGGCTTATTGGTCTATAGTTTGCCTTGTAAATTGGAATTACATTTGCCATTTTCCACTTGTCTGATACTATGCCAGTTTGTAGTGATATATTGAAAAGATTAGCCAAAGGTATGCTAAGTTCCTCTTTACATTCCTTTAAAACCCTTGCAAACAGTTCATCAGGGCCTGGGGATTTGTTAGGTTTTAATTTCTCTATTTGTCTGAGGACCATGTCACTAATTACCCCAATCGTGCATAGTTTATTATCGTCCTGTTGTACATAATTTATTATTTCTGGAATTTCGCTAGTATCTTCCTGAGTAAAAACTGAGAGGAAGTAAGTTCACACATTTCCTTATCACTGTCAGTGATCTGACCTGAGTTACTCTTAAGTGGGCCTATCTTGTCCCTAATCTTACTTCTGTATACCCGAAAGAACCCTTTTGGGTTAGTTTTTGAATCCCTTGCGACTTTAGCCTCATAATCCTTTTTGCTTTTCTTATTCCTTTTCTTTATTTCTCTCTTTAATTGAATATATTGATTTCTTAACTGCCCATCCCCTTTTTTGATACACACATATATATATATGCCTATCTTTTGACCAATGAGATGTTTTAATCTATTGTTTATCCATCTGGGATCATTTTTGTTAGATCTAATTTCTTTACTCGGAACAAAAGTTGTCTGGGCAGCTAGCACTATGCTCTGAAACACGTCATATTGGCAACCAACTCCACCTACCTGACCCATAGTCAGGTCATCCCAATTTAGCCCACCCAGGTAATTTCTCAGTCCCACGAAGTCGGCCAAGTAGAAGTCTGGGACAGAGACTTGATTGCAGTTATCTGGGTAATTCCATGATATATTGAAACTAAGTGATTTTTTATCTCTTTCCCGAAGCTCATCATTAACCTCAAGATTATTAACTAGTGATTCTTTGTTAGCAAGAACCAAGTCAAGCAGGTTGTTTCCTCAAGTTGGTTTTGTTACAAACTGTTTTGAAAAGCAATCCTGAACCGAATCTAGAAAATCACTAGACTCAAGATTTCCCGTCACATTGTTCTTATCAATTTGCCTAAAGTTAAAATTTCCCATAAACACAACATTTCCATATCTAGACGCCTTATGAATTTCGTCCCATAGCAGCTTACTGCACTCCCTATCAAGGTTCGGGGTCCTATAAATCACACCCAAAATTAATTTTTCACGACCTTCGAGAAACTGTAGCCAAACAGATTCTGTGTCCGATGTTTCTAATCTTATATCTTGTATAACCCAACAATTTAAATTATCTCTGACATACATCGCCACTCCACCACCCTTCCTGTTGACCCTATCAGTGTGGAATAGTTTATAACCCTGTATGTTGCATTCAGAAGGCATTACTCTATCTTTCAAGTTGAACCAGGTCTCTGTTATAACAATAATATCTATATTACCTGCACTTGCAAGAAATCTTAGCTCATCTATCTTATTTCTTAGACTCCTACTATTTGTATAGTAAACCTTAAAGGAGCTAGTCACTCGTTGCCCTCTACTATCTCTCTTTGTTTGTTGAACAATTGCTTTGCCTTTACTAGCAACTTTATTTTGAATATTGTCTTTTAAACATATCCCTGGGGTATCCTGGTAATATCTGCTGTTTTCAACCTTAGTACTACAGCCTGATTGTTTCTCACAAACACCCATACCTCTATAATCTATCAGTTTAAAGTCCTAGACAAGCCATCAATGACCCCCTCAATCGAATTGGTTAATACAAACACTCCAACCTCAGAGAGATGAACCCCATCTCTTGCATACATATCCCAGTTATCAATGAATGGGATTGCAAGTTCCTTGCAGTACCTGTCTAGCCAGCAATTTATACCAATTGTCATAGACATCCATTCATTGCCCACTCCCCTTCTAGGCAAAATGCTACATATGATTGGGATCCCTCTCTTAGACCTGACTACATTTATGGCTAACCTGTACTTATCTAGCAGCTCCTGTCTCCTGCCCTTCCCGATGTCATTTCTATCGGCACTTAGACAGATAATGGGCTTATTCCCATTACCTGACACAATATTATCCAGCCTGCTGACTATGTCACCAAAACCAGCTCCTGGGAGGCACACTCTGTCTGACCTTCATATCTCTGTTACAAAAAGCACAATCAGAATATTCTTACCTTGATTAGCAGGGAAGTCAGTGGTACCTTTAACCTTACTAACCACTGAAGTACACTCGTCCTGGAGAACAGAGAATCGATTTCCTACCTTCACATCTTCTCTATTACCCTTCCTTATCTTCCTTCTTTCTGAATTGTGAATCACTTGCCACTTAAAGTGGCTGCTACTCTCCGACTCACTGCTGGTATCCTTACCAGTTCCAACCATCTCACACTCACTCCCAAACCCATCTAGGCGAAGCTTCAGCCTTCTATTTTCCTCCTGAAGAAGTAGAACCTCCTTCTTCAACACTTTAACCTGAGATTCTATAACACTACAGCAAGCCATGGTGCTCGGTAACACCCCACGCTAATTCCCAGACAGCTTAGGACAGGATGACCTCACGTGATCACTGGACAATATATACTTAAAGTTACTTGGTTAAAATTTTATCGAATTCCATTACACAAGCACTACATAATTAATGAGGATTTAGGATTTCTCAGTGATTTTTTGGGAGAAAGGGGATTTTGTACTTAAGGATTTATGCTCATGAGCTTTAGATTAAAATAGTTTTAAGCTTTTATGGTAAGATATATATATATATATATATATATATATATATATATATATATATATATATATATATATATATATATATATATATATATATATAAAAAAAAAAAAAACACATCGCCTGTTTTCCACCAAGGCAGGGTGGCCCGAAAACTTTCATCAACATTCACTCCATCACTGTCTTGCCAGAGGCATGCTTACACTACAGTTATGAAACTGCAACATTAACACCCCTCCTTCAGAGTGCAGACACTGTACTTCCCATCTCCATGACTCAAGTCCGGCCTGCCGGTTTCCTTGAATCCCTTCAGAAATGCTACCTTGATCACACTCCAACAGCACGTCAAGTCCTAAAAAAACATTTGTCTCCATTCACTCCTATCAAATACGCTCACGCATGCTTGCTGGAAGTCCAAACCCCTCGCACACAAAACCTCCTTTACCTCCTCCCTCCAACTTTTCGTAGGCCAACCCCTACCCCGCCTTCCCTCCACTACAGATTTATACACTCTAGAAGTGATTCTATTTTGTTCCATTCTCTCCGAACCACCTCAACCACCCCTCTTCAGCTCCCTGGATAATAGTTTTGGTAATCCTGCACCTCCTCCTCCTAATTTCCAAACTACGAATTCTCTGCATTATATTCACACAACACATTGACCTCAGACATGACATCTCCACTGCCTCCAGCCTTCTCCTTGTTGCAACATTCACCACCCATGCCTCACACCCATATAAGAGTGTTGGTATAACTATTCTCTCATACATTCCCCTCTTTGCTTCCACAGACATTATATATATATATATATATATATATATATATATATATATATATATATATATATATATGTCGTGCCGATTAGGTAAAACTGGTCAATTAGCAAGAACTACTCTAAAATTAAGTACTTTCTAAAATTTTCTCTTATACGTTTAAAGATATATTTTTTTCATTTATGTTAATGTAAGAATATATAATTTTGTACCAAGAGAAATTTTGAAAACCTACCTAACCTTATTACAACAAGCGCAATTTAATTTAGCCTAACCCAACTAAATATATTTTAGATACGTTAACATTAATTTAATAATAAACAAACATAATGAAATATATTTTTTTCGTTATGTTCAGAATGATTTTGGCGAAATTATTGCATACACAAATTTTCACTTGTCTTATATGGCAAGGTGAGCGTTGCTATTTAAGCCAAAATCGCAAGTTTTACCTAATCGGCACGACATATATATATATATATGTACAGTGCCGGCACTCTGAAGGAGGGGTGTAAATGTTGCAGTTTTATAACTGTAGTGTAAAGCACCCTACTGGCAAGACAGTGATGGAGTGAATGATGATGAAAGTTTTTCTTTTTCGGGCCACCCTGCCTTGGTGGGAATCGGCCGATGTGTAAAAAAAAAAAAAAAAAAAATATATATATATATATTGATCCCTACCTTCAAATAATAATTTTATAATTTGGTGTCATATACTAATATTGATAAAATCAACGTTTTGAAAATCAAACTGAAAATCAAACACACCTTAAGACCCCATGAGTAAAACTAAAGTTATCTCCAATAATTTCACTTCTTTTCCAATTTTCTTATATTATTTGCTCATATTTTTCTCTTCATTGTCATCCCTTTTCTTATGTTCTGTCTGTACAATTTTAGGTTTGTAATTTATATATACAAAGAGCATAAATAGGGTGAAAGTAAATGGAAATATAATGGAGGAAAATAATATCCTTTCACCTTAAATATGAAGGGAAGGAATTATGCGGATCACGTCTGTGTCAATGTGAAACGACCCCCAGAATATATTTTGTATACTTGTTATCCAAGCATCAGCAGACGAAGAGATTTTTGTAGGTCCAAATAAATAGACAGTATTACTATTGTCTCTCTTATATATATATATATATATATATATATATATATATATATATATATATATATATATATATATATATATATATATATATATATATATATATATATATATATATATATATATATATATATATATATATATATAAAGGTAAATTATTTGTTTGAAAAATTCAAGTGTTGATGTACTGACGAAACACATAGCTATATAATTAGAAGAAAGATCTTGGATCAGTGAATGAAGACATAGCAAAACTAATAAAGTAGGATAAAATAAAGAATTAATCTCCAAAAGAAACATTATTAAGGAAGAATATGGAAAAAAACGCGAAGGAGTATTCTTTAATTGCAAAGGGATAAATTATACCAAGGCTATGAATTTCACATTAAATAAATATAACGAAGTGTATTTGACTTGTACATTATCATCGCTGACTTAGGAATGAGACGCATAGTGACTCTAGTCATTCAAACCTCAATTAGAGAAATGATCATTATTTAAAATATGCTGCATAAGGACAATGAAATGTTCGTTCCTATATACAGTTAAAATGCAAAGGCATTACAATATCACATAAGAAACTAAAGTGGGAATGAGTTGTATGTGTAACTTGAATGATGAGCCGTGAATCAAGTTCATCCTTGAATGGAGTAGAGACGAAAGAGGAAAAAAAGGCCGAGTAAAATGGTAAGACTTAAACAGACTACATCAGGAAGAACAAAAGGGCACAACACAGTGACTGGAACAATATACAACCCGCACATAGAAGAGAGAAAATTATGACGACGTTTTGGTCCGACTTGTACCATTAATTAATCGCACACTAACACACGAAGGTGTAATGGCTCCCTTACCTTCGTGTGTTAGTGTGTGACTTGTTAATGGTCCAAGTCAGAACGAAATGTCGTCATAAATTTCTTTCTCCTATGTGCGGGTTGACTGTGTATATATCAGGAAATTTTCAATTACAAGAAACACTGGTTTTTTTTTTTTTAAATATACCGATTTGTGGAATCTTAGACCATCTGGGGGAGCCATCTGTTCACTCAGACCTTTGAATGGAACATAGTACATTTTATCACATAAATGCACTTCTTAGAACTTTCCTATGAGAAAAAAAATAGATGAATTTTTTTTGCATAATCCACCAACTGTCTACTCAGCTTAATAAATGGCCACAATTTTTTGCATAACCCACCAAGTGTCTACTCTGCTTAATAAATGGCCACAATTTTTTTGCATAACCCACGAACTGTCTACTCTGCTTAATAAATGGCCCCAATTTTTTGCATAACCCACGAACTGTCTACTCTGCTTAATAAATGGCCCCAATTTTTTGCATAACCCACCAAGTGTCTACTCTGCTTGATAAATGGCCCCAACATGACCAGCCGACCTTACAAATAATGGAATGACATTTATACCGCGTTTAAAATCTTACTCCCGGTGAGACAAATATATAAAAGTCTTCCCAGGTACATGAATGGTAATTCATTTTGAGATCTTACAAAAGCTTTGCCACGAAGTAGAATTTAACAATGGAATTCATTATTACTTACTATGACAAGTGACAGTACTTCCCCTTTTTTTATTTTTTAAACTAAGCCTCTTGTAAGAGTCCCTCAAGAGTGTGTCTTATTGCTGGTGAAGGGCTCTTGATCCAAGGAAGTCGCGCTAACCACTAGTTCAGTTAATCAAATTATCTCCAATTCCCCTGGCGATCTTAACCCATATGGGTCGAAGAAAATAATTCTCTGTCTAGCAATGAGGGTGATACACATTGCAGTAGTGGAGGAGACAGGAGTGTTTCTTCGCCGTGTCAAGCAACACAACGCAACACTTCACTGCTAATTTGTGTGTCCTTGCAGTTTGACTCTGATGCCGAAGAGAATTCTTGTCGAGAGCCGCAAAAGAATGAAATCCGCACACACATCTCTAACAAGAAATAACGAATCTTTGATCTGTCTCCTATTGCAGCTTCTTGTGTGTAGATCTGGTAGCGGGAGTTAATGATAGGCTTCGGAGGCTTCTTACTTTATTTGGGGTCTTCTACACAGGCAGTGTGTTATGGCGACGGGCCAGGCCCATGCCTGCCCATGCCTGTGAGGGAGAGAGTGAGTAGGCTTCTTGTTTGAATGACGTCGGCTGCCAGAGTGAGAGTGAGGTACCGTGGTGCGGGCTGAGCTTGGTAGGCATATGTCACTAGGTGTCAGCACTATAGTGCTTCAAAATATGAACCCAACTGGGCATACATCTCTCGGCCACCTACCCATGGTCGTCCTCGCCCATGATTGACTGAAAAAAAACTCAGTCTCTCTCTCCCAAGAACAGGGCACAGAACACAAAATAAAAACATATATATACATGTGGATATGGATCAAAAAAACTTCCTAAAGGGATGGAAGAAAAAAGAGGTGTGCAAACCTTGTGGTCAAAGGCAGCGAGCCTCGGCGGGCATCACTGCATGCCTTCCTGAATCTGGACAGATACTGCAACACAGGAGACATCGCTGCGACTGAGCTATGACATAACATGGTACGGTGTCCTCTGGAATGGTGAAGCAGTCATCATGGAGTGGTCGCTGCAGGGTTCACTCATCCTGGGACACAACCTGCTGGTGCCCTCGAGTGAGGCATCGTCAGTACTCGGCAACTGGGCAGGACTACTTCTGGCAAGCGACTCAGGAGGACATTTCTCGACTGGTAGTACTGTCTCTGGGGCTGTCACTGCCAGCGAGAGTGGAGTGAGTCATAGCAGGGATGACTCAAGCGAAACATCTGGGAGTCGTAGCAGCATACACCGTAACATAAGGACAAAAAAAAGAAGGAACACTGCAGCAGGCCTACTGGCCCATGCAAGGCAAATCCAAGTCACTGGAGTGAACATGCTAGCAGTCAAAGTGACATCATCTTTGTGCAGGCTGCTCACTGAAGCCGTGACAGAGTCAGTCAGTCGCCTGCCGACAGGGCTACTGCGGCTTGATGTCATTCTCTTGACAAAGTTGGAGTCATAACAGAGATTAGTCTAAATGTCCTCAGACTGATTTTCTACACATAACTGCACTCTGACAGTCAGGAGGTGGCGTGAAACGAGTCTCAACAGTGAGTCGTAGTAGGTAGGACTCAGGCAGACATGGCGTCTACGAGTGGCTCGACACTCATAACTGACGCCTGGACTGACTAGTTAGTTACCATTTTGTCCTAGGCACATGTCGATTTGACACTAGGCCTGTTGTATGTATGTGTGTGAGTGTTAGTTACCATTTTGTCCTAGGCACATGTCAATTAGACACTAGGCCTGTTGTATGTATGTGTGTGTATGTGTGTGTAAGGAAACACTTCGAAATGTTTCTGCCCCACCGGGAATTGAACCCGGCCCCTCCGTGCGTGAAGCAAGAGCTTTACCACTGGGCCACCGGGGGCGTAGTGTGTGTGTGTGTGTGTAAGGAAACACTTCGAAATGTTTCCTCCCTGCCGTGAATAGAACCCAGGCCCTCCGTGCGTGAAGCAAGAGCTTTACCACCAGGCCACCGAGGCATAGTGTCAGTCGTCGAATGGTCACAAAAGAGTGACCTGTATCACGAGAGTGTTACCAATGATCTGGACTCAGATCACACTGTGGTCTACACACACATATGAGTTCAGACTACACATCGGGACACATGGTAAACTGCACTCCCGGACAGCACATGCGGTTACAACGTGGCTTGCACTAGCAAATGATGCTTTTCTGTGCAAAAAATCGACACTAAGGCAATCACGAACATGTGAGAACACTGGTAAAGGAACACTGACTGAGAGGAATTAACAGTGACATATCTTTTCTCAATCGTTCTGGACAATACTAAATATAAATTGCTCACAGTGAAACTAACACTGTCAAGGTGACATCGTGTGGTGATGTCAAGCGTGACGTCGTGAGGGATGTCTTGGGGTGACATCGCGAGGTGACGTCAGGGCAGACGTCCAGGGTGACTTCGTGAGGTGACGTCGGACAGACATCCTGGATGACGTCGGGCAACGGTGATGTCGCGAGGTGACGTCAGGCAGTATGGTGACGTCATGGGTGACGCCAGGCAGCAGACAACAGCATGTGGCTTTGGACATATGGCTTGGTAACCCACGTGGCTCGCTCCACATGGCTTGCAGATCCACATGGCCTTATCTACACATGGCTTCGTGATCCACGTGGCTTCGAGTGACCTCGGGCACTCAGATACACAGCTCTGGAAAGAATTCACACTGAATTCAGAGAGAAAACAGCAGAGACAATGAATATTGTAGTGGTGTATGGTGGTGAGATGAGCGTGGGTGGTGTATGGTGGTGAGATGAGCGTGGGTGGTGTATGGTGGTGAGATGAGCGTGGGTGGTGTATGGTGGTGAGATGAGCGTGGGTGGTGTATGGCAGGGAGGATCTGGCCGCTTCCTCCGCACCCCACACACCCGCTTGGAGAATCAACCACACTGGACGCTGAGCACCACACAAATTTACCTCTGACTTTCTGAAAGAATCTTTAATCTGTCTCCCGCTAGTCAATACACAAGATAAGTAAAGAATAATAGATAATTACACAAACTAAGAGTTCCGTATATTATTTAGCAAAATACATTGAAAGGATAAGGTTTATTACTGTACATTATTACTATACATTATTATTGTATATAATTTTGTAAATTATTGTATTTTATTATTGTGTATTATTTTGATTCTAGTGGCTCATTAGGCTTAAAAGTGGTGGGGGTTCGATCCTCCGTCACGTAATCGAGAGACAAACTCAATAATAAGAGAGAGGGAAGAGAACACAGGAACGAAGGAACTCTGTAGCAGGACTATTGTCCCATACTAGTCAGGTCCTACTCACACCCACCAACACCCACTCATGTACCCGTCTAACCTACATTTTAAAGCTACCCAAAGTTCTTGCATCATTGACGCCACCTGTGAGGGTGTTCCAATCATCTGCAACTCTATTGCCAAACCAATTATTCCCAATATTTTTTATAAATCTAAATTTCTCTAACTTGAAACCATTGCTGCGATTCCTATATATATATATATATATATATATATATAATAGTGTACTCTTTATCCTGGTCTACCGTCTAGAATACCTTCATTTCTACAAGTGCATGATACAACTTATACACACCTAGCTGACATCAGAGACATACTATATAGAAACCTCTGGTTATGCAGAGCATTTCGGGCAACTAAGGTACATTTTTGTCCCCAGGATGTGACCCACATCAGTCGGCTAACAACCAGGTACCTACTTGCTGCTAGGTGAACAGGGACAGCGGGTTTAGTGAATTCGTAAGGCAAGAACTCCTCTTCTTAAAATCGTGCTGAG
Organism: Cherax destructor; assembly: GCA_009830355.1. Taxonomy (NCBI): domain Eukaryota; kingdom Metazoa; phylum Arthropoda; class Malacostraca; order Decapoda; family Parastacidae; genus Cherax; species Cherax destructor. The sequence goes on from WNWK01000673.1 coordinate 215,323, forward strand.
ATTCGTTCATTAAATGATATTTTTCAAGATGGCTTCCACCTGCAACAACAATTATTGATTCCGTCAACTTTAATTTCCAGCAGCAGACTAGACTAGGTAGGGACCGCTCGAGCACCAGAATAACAATAAAGATCTCCTTTTGGTATATTGAGTTGTAAGCACAATCTTATTATCATACAAGATTAACGAATAAATATACTGAGACATTAAAGATGACTATAAACGTCGGGGAATACAGATACGAGTGAAAAAAGTCATGTAGGCTATTTGGTGTTGTGTGTCTTTCTCCTCCTATTTCTCGTCCTCTTCCTCCTCTTCGTCTTCGTCGTCCTCCTCCTCCACCTCCTCTTCCTTCTCCTTTTCCTCCTCCTCCTCCTTATCCTTTTCCTCCTTCGCTGTCGCCCCCTCCTTCTCCTCCTCTTCCCGCTCATCCTCCTTCTCCTATTCCTCCTTCTCCTCCTTTGCTTTTTCCTCCTCCTATGCTCCATCCTCCTCATAATCTGCCTCCTCATTCTCCTTCTCTTCCACCAACAGCGCTTCTATTTGCCTCTTTCTCCACCGTCCTTATATTACTATTATCATTCTAATTTTTATTACACCTTTGTTGTTTGTTCAGTGTTTTGTGTGTATCATTTCCTCAGTTTGTCTGTTATTTACCACTCGTGTTCTTCCTTGGCCTAAGTCCATAATACCGCCATCTATTTGTAAAAACTATTTGAGTCTCCTTTGTTACAGTGAAACTGTACAATCTTTACCTGGAATACTTACCATACGGAGCAAGATTTTATTGGGTTATCATTACCCAAATAACCCGAACTAATCTCACTAGTTAATGATTGAGGTCGGACCGAAACGTCGTCGTAGTTTCAGTCTCCTTTTGTGCGGGTTATTTGTGTTCTGTTCCAATCACGGTATTGTGCCTTTTAATTCTTTATTGGGTTAACATTTTGTTCTGAACCGTTTACCTTCCATTCCTGAGTGTAACTGGGAGAACGTATCGCTCTAACAACGTGGAACGATGCCACAAGAAGAGGTTGTTCGGGAACGTGCGTGTTTCCTTGACTAGTGTTGGCAGTTCGCCATTCTGATCTGTATTAGGTATCCCCGAAGGGGGACCTTAAGTTGTTGCCCGAATTTCTTTCTACCTCTTAGCTTTTCCTTTGTCTTTCGCTCATAACACGAGACGCCTCATCCGATCGGCTTCAGATTATCATCGCTGGTATACGGGAACTAGGGCAAAATTCTTGAAACAAATGGCGTGTGCACATTCGCAATGGCCAAAGTTTTAGAACCATTCCTAGATTCCTGGAATGATTCTGAAAGCCTCCAAAATAACTTTGCTGCTTAGCTTCAAAAAAACCCCAAAAAAAGGTGCCTCCTAATCTGACTACGGTGAAAAGTGGAATTCAGATATGTAGGTACATATTTATCAGTTTTATGTGTATAATACCGAGACATTTTAATTCCCGTTAAATCACGCTAAATATATTTTATTAAGTCATTTGAGTGGCTTCAAAATTTCATGACTGATGCATCTTACGAACAAAATAATACCCATTAAGTTTAGTTTGTGTGCAGGCAGATGTCTTGATATACTAGTTTAAAAAAGAATTGGAATCGCTGGAATCCGTGCAATAACTAGATATTCCTCTACTGATCAACTTCAAATATTCATCCCAGGTGTGTTTTTCAGACAGCGACGTCCGCCTTGTTATTGGGCTGCATTAGTTCCAGTTTACCAGTCTGCCAATTTCACTGAATACATAGTGATATTGATTTAAAGCCAATCAGGAATGCTTCTCCTGATTGGCTGCAAACTATTAAAGATTGTGCATTCCATGTGAGGGATAACATCCTATATGTTTAGATTGTGTCTTGTCCACTTGACTTCAGCCCTTCAAGGCTGATAATTTCATAATGCAAATTTTGATCCACTTAAAATTTAACATTCTAATGCTTTTTCGAATATTGGTATGCCTGAGATAACAAGATAATGCCTCTACAGTTTTGCTTCAAAACTGGTGTTTTTTTAATAAAAGGATTGAATTTGTTTTGGACTGTGTATGTCCTAACTGATCATTTTTATTGAAAAAATTGTTATATTAGAGTCCATGTGATAAGTAGTGAATTCTTTTTCTGGTTCATTTAAAATCTTCAACAAAAATATTTAACTGTATTAGCAAGTTATGCTGCACTCTGAACTATTCCTTTCGCATGAATTAAGTTACAGGGGACTGGAGCTATACAGTACGGGGATATCTTTCTCGAATCGAACATCGACCAAAATTATTAGGCTGGTTAATGGGATTTAAAGCCTATTGACTACACTAGGGTCATTAACGCTGCACGTAAACTTTTCATCACCAGATAAGAATACTATAATCCCTAAAATATTTATTAAAGTAAACTCTCAGCATATATATGCTGAGAGTTTATATATATATATATATATATATATATATATATATATATATATATATATATATATATATATATATATATATATATATATATATTTATATATATATATATATATATATATATATATATATATATATATATATATATATATATATATATATATATATATATATTATATTATTTCTTCGCATTCCTCTTCTCTTGTTACATAATTTTGGTCTCCGGTTGACTTCTCTGGCTCTCTCTGCAATATATCATTCAGCTTTATTCGTTTACCTCTTATCTACTGAATTATTATCTATCCTTATATAATCGGTACTTCCTCTGCATCTCTCACGTCCTTTCCTCAGCTCTTTCGTCCATATCGCTTCTCTTTGGTTCTTTTCCCAGCTCTTTTGTTGCCTTCTTGCTCTTTTGTTTCCTTCCCGATAGTTGCATCCTCTTCGCATCCCTTTTGTTTATTTCCCAGTTTTTTTTTCTTTCCCGAGGTCTCTTTATTTTCTCCCACTTCTATTATTTCCTTCCAAGCTCTTTTGTCTCGCTCTTTTACGCCGCTTCTTTTGTTCTACCTTCACCTCTTCTGTCCCCTCCCTGCCTCTTTTGTACCTTCCCAACATCTATTGTTTACTCCCAACTCTTTTGTATCTATCCCTCTTCTATTGCTCTCTCTTCGCCTTTTGCTCCCTACCCACAACTTTTGTATCCCTCCCCACCTCTTTTGCGTCCCTCTACAATTTTTTTATTCCCTTCACATCTCTTTTATTCCCTCTCTAGCTCTTTTTGTTGTATGAGTTTTGTTGCGAATGTTGTGAGTGTTTTCTGTGTATTTTGTGAGTGTTGTGAGTGCTTTTGCTTATTGTAAGTGTAGTGAGCGTTTGTTGTGTTTAGTGTGAGTGTTTAACTGTTTGTTGTGAGTGTAGTAGGAGGTGGTGAGTGGTGAGTGCTATTATGGTTGGTAACGAGTGGTATGTAAGTGGTATAGTTTGTAGTGTTGTGATGAGAGTGGTGTTGTGAGGGGTGTTCCGAGTGGTGTTGTCAGTGATGATGCGAGTGGTGTTGTGAGTGGAGTTGCGAGTAGCGTTGTGAGGGATGATGCGAGTGGTATTGTGAGTTGTATTGTGAGTGGAATTGTGACTGATATTGTGTGTTCTGTTTAGTGGTAATTCGAGTAGTAATGAGTGCTGATGTGAATGGTGTTTTGAGTAGAATGATGGGTGGTGTTGAGTTGTATTTTGAGTGTTAGTGAGGGTGTTTTGAGTCGCGGTGCGAGTGATGATGTAGGCAGTGGTATTTACAAGATCATTAACGCACGCTGTATATCTTGCTACGCCAGTCTTAAAAGACATTACTTCCATTTACGATTTACTGGAGGAAAATCCGTCTAGTAAGTTAATGGGCACCATATATCTCTGCACTAAGGAATGCAAATGCACAGGGAAACAATGATGAATTATACACTTTTGTGTTAGAATCTTGTATCATATTTATGACTTTCTTGGTATGACTTACGTGAGTGAAAGAAGAAAAGTAGCATACGATAAATTAATCTGAAAAATTTATTCCGTGCCCTGGAAATTTTTTTCAACGAGTTGTGGTGGAAATGACGCTTACATTCAGTGGATATCTTTATTAACAATAACGTTTCGCCCTTACAGGGGCTTTATCAAGTCACTTACTTGATAAAGAGCCCACTATGTAGGCATAACGTTTTATTTACTCCGCTATCGGTTTTTACATAATATTCCGGTTCATGGTCAGTGAGATGTGAGAGCTTAAAAGTGCAAAATTAAATTTGTTTTCTACTTCTTTCATATTATTTTGGGGGTAATAAACATTTGGAACATGCCAATAGGCCTGTGGCAGTGTTCCTCCATTTTTATGTTCTTATGTCTCTTTTGGTCATATTTACATCCAAGATTTCAAGAATATAGAAGGGCATGTTGAACAACAACAACCTTCCTATAGAGACGTAGCATGTAACAGCTTAGAAACTGGCTCGAAGATAAGGATTATCCTATAAAGATAATTTAAGACCATGAAGGGAAGGAACACGTAAGCTGAAACACCGAGAGCGACCCTCACACCATCCCCAACTCTCTTCCTATCTCCAACCTATTGTGGCATGGGGCCAGGCGATCACCTTTCTGGGGCAGAGACCCATGCCATTCCTGCTACATCTCACCCGGAGTTTGTGGCGCTTGTGTGCTCATGTTCGAGGTAATCTCGCTCATCTTACAGCGTCGCTCTCAGGGTAAGTATTGTTGGGCGCTGAGTCCTCGGGCGAGCTGGCATCCACTAACACATAAGTATTGTATTGGTGATCTCCACTCACTTCTCCGGGTCCAGTTGTCAAGCAGGAAAAAAAACCAACTACCTCCATATTCGAGATAGCCTTTAACACAGCCGCTCCTGCCGCTGTAGCGCACAAGGCATTATTTTATCTCTGGTGTTGTGTCTGGTCCTGAAATCCTTCATTTAAGTGGCAAACCTTAGTGTCAGCGGAGGGCGAGGTCTGTCTTGGAGATTTCCTTTATCAGGGGAGAACATGTCTTACGGCAGACGGTGGTGAACTAGGGGGAGAACCTCGATGTTTAGTTTAGATAGTCAGGGAAGGAATACCCTTTAGAAACATCGAGGTCTTCTATAATGCCGATACTGAGAACATATCCTCATGCCTGTGACCCGTGTTATGGTTCCTTTATTCTTAAAGCTAAGAGAGGGCCAGACATCATTGATAACCGCTTGGGGAACTTCACTGTTCCTGTCAGCGGCTCGCAGGCTTTCATATCCATCAAAATGCAGCTAATTAAACATTTAAGAGGTTTATATTTCACTTGAAAATCTTTGTTTCGGTAATAACACAAGAGCAAAAGAGAAGAAGATAGAATTGATAAACTTGAAGGAAAAGAAATAATAATGGGAATATGAGAATAAAATTTAGAAGGAAGGAAGGAAGGAAGGAAGGAAGGAAGAGCCGTGATGAAGAGAGAGTGACAGGCATCTCGGGGATGGACTGAAGTAGTGATGAACATAAATAAAACGTGAGGGAATGTAAGCATGAACAAGCAGGTATACAAGCATACTTATACATCATGTTCAATACATGTAGGTATACTTGATGGTTCATGCTCTCTTCTACATACGCTTGTAGTTTTTTGTTCATGCTTTCTTCATGTATGGTTATTTTTATCGTGTTTTCCAAAGCCACACCTCACTGTGGAAAATAGCATGAAAAAATAACCACGCTTCTTTGTTGAAAAAAGCATAAACAAACAACTACGAACGTATATGGAAGACAACATGAACTAAAAAAGTTAACCTGCATTAACAAACAACTGGAGAAAGTGGTAGAAGTGGAGAGGTTAGTTAGGTCGGGTTCTAGGAGATAAGTAAAGGATAGTGAGAGGGGTGAAGGGTTAGGCAACTGGTCCATTAATACAAGTGAAGAATTACGAGACAGGTGAAGTGTTACGAAACAGGAAAGGCATAACAGACATGTAATGTGAAGTACTAAAAGACTGGTCAGATACTGAGTGGCAGATGAGGTATTACGTGACAGGTGAAGGATTACAAGAGAGGCGCGGTGTTACATGGCAGTTGAGTACTAGATAACAGATGAAGTAATACATGACGGGTGAATACTACATAACAGGCAAAGCACTACATGACAGGTGAGGTACTACAGTGAGAGATGGATTTCTGAAAGGGCGAGACACTTGAGAAACATTTCTATAGATAGCATTTGCTGAGGACTTTTGTGCCCAGACTCTATGTGAGGACAGTATTGTAAATAGTTCTCACCTGACTTCTCCCCCTCTCAGCCCTCTTATCACATTCAATAACATTTATTTCGCTTCAACATACTATATAATGTAGCTTTCATAGTAATGGGTAAAGTACTAAGAGTGACTCTGTAAAGGAAGAGATAATCTTGTATTTTTTATATTCAATAAAATATCTAAATTTCCTAGTGTTTCAAAAATCTCATTAGATATTTTATTGAATATAAAAATCAAGATATCTTTCATTATATATATATATATATATATATATATATATATATATATATATATATATATATATATATATATATATATATATATATATATATATATATATATATATATATATATATTTTGAACCAAACGATAAAAAATGTATTTCATTGTGTTTGTTTATTATTAAATTATTGTATACTTATCTAAAATATATTTAGAGTTTTTATATAATGTTTTGAATCACACAGAAAAAAAACCAGAAATTTCACTTTAAACTTAATAACTTTCAATAAATCGTTTGCAACAGAATACAAATTTAGTTAAATATTTCTTCTTTTGGAAGGAATTCATTTTCAAAAACTTTATTGCAATAAATAAACACTATGTGAACTATAAAAAAAGACACAATATATAAACACTAGGACATTTTATTGAAAACGTTTTGGTCCAGGGACCTTGGTCACTTCCAAAGACCGAAACATTTCCCATAAAATTTCCCAGTGTTTACATTTTGTGTCTTTTTCCAACATGTCAGCATCATGTCTTTATTACTGCTATATGAATTGTTCGGATGGGCGTTCTCATTAACATCAAGTCCCGACAGAATGCCTGGAAAAAGCTTTTGACTAACTCTCTTGAAGCCTGGAACCAAATGTGGATGATTTTATTGCTTAGGAAGAGCGTAAAAATCAATGGTGATCGGAGAATCAGCGCTCACGCTTAATTGAATGGCCCCAGGAACAGTCTGACACGATGGCTAGCTGTCTGTTATGCTACCTGGTGGAATTCTATATTGTTTTTAAGTGGGATCTTTTCAGAACTAGCCACTGAAGGCTCACATGTAAATGAGCAGCTGCTCCTAAATTTGAACAAGGACTTGTTTGGTACGGGGATCACTTATCTGATTGTTTAAACTTTTGCACATGAATTGATATTGTAGCCACACATACACATACACACACACATACATGCGCAAGCGCGCACAGACACAGACACACACACACACACACCAGGCACATCTCCTGAGGCGCACATCAACCAAATAACTGCTGCAGCATACGGGCGCCTAGCAAACCTAAGAACAGCATTCCGACATCTTAATAAAAAATCGTTCAGGACCCTGTACACTGAGTACGTTAGGCCCATACTGGAGTATGCAGCACCAGTTTGGAACCCACATCTAGCCAAGCACGTAAAGAAAGTAGAGAAAGTGCAAAGGTTTGCAACAAGACTAGTCCCGGAGCTAAGGGGTATGTCCTACGAGAAGAGGTTAAGGGAAATCGACCTGACGACACTGGAGGACAGGAGAGATAGGGAGACATGATAACGACATATAAAATACTGAGAGGAATTGAAAAGGTGGACAGAGACCGAATGTTCCCGAGATGGGACACAGCAACAAGGGGACACAGTTGGAAGTTGAAGACTCAGATGAATCACAGGGATGTTAGGAAGTATTTCTTCAGTCACAGAGTGGTCGGGAAGTGGAATAGTTTGGGAAGCGATGTAGTGGAGGCAGGTTCCATTCATAGCTTTAAGAAGAGGTATGATAAAGCTCATGGCGCAGGGAGAGTGACCCAGTAGCGGTCAGTGAAGAAGCGGGGCCAGGAGCTATGACTCGACACCTGCAACCACAACTAGGTGAGTACAACTAGGTGAATGCACACACACACACACACACACACACACACACACAGGGAAATAGGACTAACAACACTGGAGGATAGAAGGGTTAGAGGAGACATGATAAGGACATACAAAATACTGCGGGGAATCGACAAGGTAGATAGTGACAGAATGTTCCAGAGAGAGAACACAGAAACAAGGGGGCACAACTGGAAGCTGAAGACTCAGATGAGTCAAAGGGATGTTAGGAAGTATTTCTTCAGCCATAGAGTAGTCAGGAAGTGGAATAATGTAGCGAACGATATAGTGGAGGCGGGAACTATACATAGTTTTAAGATAAGGTATGATAAAGCTCATGGAGCAGGGAGAGCAGAGACCCAGTACCGGACAGAGAAGAGGCGGGGCCAGGAGCTGAGTCTCGACCCCTGCAACCACAATTAGGTGAGTACAATTAGATGAGTACATACACACACACACACACACATACATTCATAACTAGTAGGGTATGAAACTTGGGGAAGGATAGCGACTTAAAGCGTGTCACCAGAGGTGACAATCTTTCAGCAATGTGAACAAAGAGTCATTCAAGTCTCAGTATACAAGGTACGTCTGGTCGATCTTGAAGTCTGCAACATGGAACCCTAAACTATTGAAGCATGTTAAGAAAGCGGAGAAAACGCAGAGGCGTGCAATGACTGAACCTGATGAGAATAGAGGATGAAGGAGCCGAAAGACATTATAACGACATGTAAAATGCTCAGATAACTTGATCAGGTGGACAGGAATAGACTGTTCTAGAGGCGGAAAGCCGAGTTAAATTGTGGGTAAATTATTCCATCAGCTGACTCCAGTGTAACGAACCCAATCTGGGGATCTATGGAGAGTTGGGTACATACTCCCACAAACTGGGGCCGGGGCCCAGCTGGGAACCGAGAAGTGAAGATGATATAACATTGGGTAAATATAGAAGATACATGGTAATTGCTGCCACCATAAGGAATGATATGTGATATGATATCACAGATCTAGGACCACGTCTCTAGGTTCAGAACAAGAAAGGAGAGGAACATAACACAGGAATATAACAGATAACAGAGATAAAAAGGTAGACAGATTTGGGACATTGGCTATCTGGATAGTTATGGCCTTCAGTACGAGCGGTAGATATTCCCAAACTGAATTCTCACTACATCAATCTCCAAGCTTAGTGTTAATGAAGCACCGGTTCCTCATCTAGTGGAGTTAACCCTGGAAGAATTTGTTGTATTTAAATTTCTTACCTTCGCTGTTGTATTTGTATATACATAATGAAAAGGTAGCATACTATTTAATAATCAAGTGGGTGGTACAGGAAATTTACATAGTAATCACGAACTGTAATAATTTATTAATTATAAGACCAATAGAAAATAATTATCCATAAATATAGAGATGCCTAGATGCTCTAGTTAAGTTCACTTGAAACTGCCTATCATTTTAAACACAAAACGTGAAGTTTTTAAAGTGTAAATTCTGGAATATCATGTTTTTGGTATTTTGAATAATTCTCAGGTAAGATATAAGATGGTTAGATATCCAGAAGGAAGTTTTAATTGGCACGTTGTTTTAATGTGGTATCTCCAGTAGTCTTAATCCACAGCTATGGACCAGTTAAATTAGCTCATTTGATGCAGTTTTCATGATTTTTCTTGTGTGTGCCAGGCAAACGAAGTCAGCGTGTCTCCACAACCTGCACGAGTTTCTGCAGCTAGCTGTTCTGCATTCATAGTCAAATGACTGTTGGAAGTTATGGATCTCAGTAGCAGCCTTATCATTGTTTACGCTTAAAACATTCATTTTATTGACGTAATTACTTGTTATTATCTGGTAGTCTGCTACTTCGTCCCGTCGGATCATCTTAAAAGAAAAACTGAAGAGTGGAACTAGTGACGAAAGTGGCCGTAGTTTTTTCGTGATGATTGGACCTCGTCTGGTGATAGGTCTTCCATTTAGTGAGATTTTCTGAACCTTTGACATTCAATACCTAGATCATTTATTGCTTTATTTAAAGTAATGTGTCCTCATTCATTCCCCCACCCCAAAGTAAAAAGCTTCTCACTTAAACAACACGAATAACAACACTATATTGTGGATGTAAGTACTACGAGTTCTTCATCCTTATTGAGCTTCGTTTTTAAAGATCGAGAAAAAAGAAGATGCCGGAGAAACCGCAAACCAGAAGGTACGTCGAGGCGCATTTCTTACATTGCAAAGCATTCCATCCCAGTTTGCTGGTTAATCGTTTTATTAAATTGAGAACGAAGTAGAAGTATCTGAATGGCATATATTACTCGCGTCATTTTTCTGATTAGGATTAAAGCAAAAATGTCCGTATTAAGGACCCAGTCCGGCAAATTTTCGCGCGTCATGAGAATTATTCGAAAAAATATGAAATTGGGTTTTGTTTACAGAAAAATAGTATAGGTATTTGGCAACATTTTGGTGAAAACCCCATCATAATACGATGTTTCTAAACCAAATTATAGCTACTTGAAACATGTCTGGTGGCGACCCGCCTGGTAAATATATGCATAACTCTCTCAGAGTATATACAGTATACGAAGAGGCAACACACCAGTCTTGTATAGGCAACCCTTCCTTTCCCTGGATCGAACCTGAATGCCTCCCATTTCCTCAGATGTTGTAACCCTTGCGGATTTAGCTATCTCCTGCAAATATAATAATAATAATAATAATAATAATAATAATAATAATAATAATAATAATAATAATAATAATAATAATAATAATAATAATAATAATAATAACAATAATAATAACAATAATAATAATAATAATTACAATAACAATAATAACAATAATAATAATAATAATAATAATAATAATAATAATATTATTATTATTATTATTATTATTATTATTAAAAATATGAATAATAATAATATTAATATCTATAACATAATAATAATAATAATAATAATAATAATAATACTATTCTGTTTATAAGTATAACATGACGTTTAGTACTGTAAAACGTCGAAAAAAAAATGCAGCTCTTTCATGAAAATAAAATAAATATATTTTGCAATGTCACCAGAACTATATGTGCGTCGGATGTCTGAAATGTACTTTTAATTTTTCACCGTAATTAAAAAAAACATGAGGGACGATAATGAGAACAAACATTAAAGTTTTATTTAGACAGCTTAATTCCAGCCGTTTGGGATCTCTCAGGGGTTGTTCCTGTGTAGTGATGTGTGTGCAAGTGGTGGTCTCCGCTGCGAGTGATGGGTGATGATGGATGGACTGATGAACACAGAGATAGTTAGATACTTGTATCAGCCTAGATGGCCGCAGCCAGGCACTGATGTATATTGATTAGCCAGACTAATGCATTCCATCAGCACAAAGTCAGGTTTTGAATGGTTTAGTCGATACAATGCGAAGCAATTTGGGGATGGGTAAGTCAAATAAGGAGTCGGTCAACGACTGCATATTGAGAATATTAGTCTCTCCTGCGATGCGTGACTCCTTGGAGACACTGGTGGGTGCGTCTTGAAGGTTAGTTCGTTTTAAGGTATAAACCATGAAAGAAAATATACTTATGATTGATGCAGAATGGATTCTAGGAAAGTATCTTCCTTGGATCCTGTGTTTGTATAATGTGATTCTCCAAATCATAAAGAAACACATTATAATATTACCAGAAACAACAACATAACTTTACTACTTTTATTAAAAAGGGATACCTACTATAATTTAACAAAATACTAAAAATGTAAATTTAAACTTTAATTAATGTTTAAAATACATAGACGAGTAAGACACATGAATGAAAGCTGAGTATCTTTATTGTGGAAAAGTTTACCTTTCCCTGCTGGCTTCTTCAGTCGAAATATTACTCCGATCTAACGCTCTCACACAACCTGTTGCAAGTTGATAGGGTTGAAATATCGCCTGAGGAAAGGGAGGTAATGAGGTCGTATCCTAGGAAAGGAAGTGTATCTCCAGTTCCTTTGATAAAGTGTCCTTCGTTAGAATTATTGCATTTCCCTTGAAGAGAATAGCGTCAGTAGAAGTTGTATTATTATTATTTTGTAACTGTATTGAACCCTGTATTTTATTCTTAAAGAGCAGTGCGAAGTCCATTTCACTAGAATTGCAGTGTGAAATATATCGTACTGAAGTTCAGTGACTGAGGACTCTGTCGTGGTAAATCAAAACTTCGTTTACATTCCTGGGATCAAGGCATGCCATACTGGTTAATATTTCTTCATTCTGAGAAAATCTGTGTTCTAAGTTATTTACATTATGTATGATTGTGAAGGTCTACCTTGTATTTGACTTTTATCTTCTGAACTTTCTAACAGGAATCGTTTTCGTTACTTCAACAGTATAAACTGTAGTTATAATTGAATTTCATCTCGCCCGTCTTCAGGTTTCTCATTTGCACAGCTCACAAAGCATCGTGTTTTCAAAATCACGTGAAATGGAACAAATAAATATAATAATGACATGCAACATTGTATGCAGATGAAATTAGGTCGATACCATTTGTCTCAAGATAATTCAATATAAGAGATGATTCGTAAAAAAGAGATGAGCTGATAGAATATAATTAATCAGTAAAGAGCTTATAAACGTTGTTGTTTACAACCGAGGTACACCAGGCGTTGTGTGTGTGCAATATCTGTCAGTGTATAGACACTGATTATGAACCAACAATTTGACGGATAACTTAATCTACCAAAGACTTGAAAGATTATCTTTTGTATAATATCTCGCCTTTACTACACTGTTAAGGTAACCTACCGTTGTTTCCTCTGAGTTCTGCCTACTCGTCCATTCGGTTATGAAATACTCCGATATAAACTGCATTTGCATTCAGAAAAGTAAAAATAAAGCTTCAGCTCTGTCTGCTACATCAGTCATGACCAAATACAACATATGAGTGTACCATTATATATGAATTTGTCCAAGTGCAATTTGTGATAAATGCGCAGAAAGACTTGTGCATATATTACATCTTGTACCATCATCCGTTGAGTTTGTAATTATACTTTCAGCGTTTATTCCAGTATCATGCAAGGATTGACGAATAATTTTTTTTTTATTTTTATCTTTAAGATTTTTACAGCCATCAAGGAGTCAAGGGGCGCTGGCCCTGACATCATATACTGAAGAACTATACTCATTTGATCCTTCAAGGAAAGTGCCTCAATACCGCCATGCTATTCCGGTACTATAAGCTAGAGTTGCTAGACAATGCCATAGTCTAATGATAATAATCAGTGAATCATGACTCAGCTAATGCAGACTGTACCAGCTCGGCATGATAGTGGCATAATCATTCTGTTGGATGCGCTACAATCTAGCTGAGGATATTATTGGATATTATTATGGAGGTTGCACAAGTGAGTATGGCGAAGAGCAGTGTGAAGTACCCAGGTGTGATACCCACGGCTGACTTGGGTTTAGGATGTAGAAACATTGGACCCCGGGCATGCATGAAGAGTGTACCAACGCATACACATAAGCTCATAAGCATATATTCTCGTATACACACGCTCACTCGTACACACACAAGTAAACGCAATCTCACTTGCACACACACACACCTTAGTCACAACTGATGTAGGTGATACAAAATGTGAGAGGCTTCTGAATGCTAACGTCTATACAGTAATGAATTTTCTATGCCTTATGGAAGTCTTCATGGAGAACAGTATAGCAGGTGATGGAAGTGAGAAATTAGATCTCAGAGGGGAAACCATGCAAGACCCAAAAAGTTCTTAAAAAAATCAAGAACAGTGGGGAAAAGAACTGAAAGAACAGTGGGGAAAAGAACTGAAAGAACAGGCCATAAATGAGCTGAGGGGCACATTGCTGCAAGGTATTGAAGAGAAGAAGAGAAACTTGTGATTTTGGCTTAAGCAGCAACGCTCTTCTTGCCGAATAAGGCAAACGAAAATTTGTGTATGCAATAATTTCGCAAAAATCATTCTGAACATAACGAAAAACATATATTTCATTGTGTTTGTTTATTATTAAATTATTGTAAACTTATCTAAAATATATTTAGTTGGATTAGGCTAAATTGAAATTCATTCTACTTCCCGTTTGGGGTGTCGAAGCAAATACACCAAACGGGGAGTAGAATGAAATTAGCTCTGAGGCAACCACACTATCGTATGTCCTCGCGACATGAAGCAAGCCTAGTTCGCTAGGCTCATGTTGTATTTAGGATTGTATGGGCCAGTGGTTTAGAGCGTCGTGAATTTTCACTTCTATCACAAGGCGGACTAAAACAACACGGGTTCGATCCCCCGGCTAGCCGAAGTTTATTCGTGGTTACAATAATATATGTACTGCTTCTGGAGGCTAGTACACCAAACGGGGACTAGAATGAAATTAGCTCTGAGGCAACCACACCATCGCATGTCCTCGCAACACGAAGCAAGCCTAGTTCGATAGGCTCATGTTGTTTTTAGGATTGAATGGTCCACTGGTTTAGGGCGTCGTGAATTTTCGCTTTCTTCCCAAGAGGCGGGCTAACCCAACAAGGGTTCGATCCCCGGCTAGCCACAGTTTGTTATTGTATATAGTATATATATATATATATATATATGTCGTGCCGATTAGGTAAAACTGGTCAATTAGCAAGAACTCATTTAATATTAAGTCCTTTCTAAAAAAAATTCTTATATGTTTAAAGATATATTTTTTTCATTTATGTTAATGTAAGAATTTATAATTTTGTACCAAGAGAAACTTTGAAAACCTACCTAACCTTATTACAACAAGCGCAATTTAATTTAGCCTAACCCAACTAAATATATTTTAGATACGTTAACATTAATTTAATAATAAACAAACACAATGAAATATTTTTTTTTCGTTATGTTCAGAATGATTTTGGCGAAATTATTGCATACACAAATTTTCACTTGTCTTATATAGCAAGGTGAGCCTTGCTATTTAAGCCAAAATCGAAAGTTTTACCTAATCGGCACGACATATATATATATATATATATATATATATATATATATATATATATATATGTCGTGCCGATTAGGTAAAACTTGCGATTTTGGCTAAATAGCAACGCTCACCTTGCCATATAAGACAAGTGAAAATTTGTGTATGCAATAATTTCGCCAAAATCAGTCTGAACATAACGAAAAATATATTTCAATGTGTTTGTTTATTATTAAATTAATGTTAACGTATCTAAAATATATTTAGTTGGGTTAGGCTAAATTAAATTGCACTTGTTGTAACAAGGTTAGGTAGGTTTTCAAAGTTTCTCTTGGTACAAAATATAATTTTACATTAACATAAATGAAAAATATATCTTTAAACGTATAAGAGAATTTTTAGAAAGGACTTAATTTTAGATGAGTTCTTGCTAATTGACCAGTTTTACCTAATCGGCACGACTATATATATATATATATATATATATATATATATATATATATATATATATATATATATATATATATATATATATATATATCTTGTATCGCGAACAAGCGATACAGATGCAAAACAACCACAGACGAAGTTGAAAAATAGCAATCAACACACCAGGAGCTTGCAAAGTTGCAGAAATGAGTAAGAAATCTCAGCAGATTCTTTCAGAGTGACGCTTGCTAAGACTGAGGGTAGGAGGAGAGGCGGAAAAAACACAGTGCCCATGGCACACGAGTGCCGAGTGCCAGACTGATTGAGTGTTATAGGAATAGAGGATAGTCAGCCCACAAGCAAAGGTATTGGAGTAGTTAAATAGCAAAATTAACATTGGTAACATAACAGTTAAAAAAATTATCAATCAGACTTCAGGGCAATATAAAGGACTTAACATTCTGAATAAAGATGTATTTGGAAATTGTCTTAAGGAAATTCCACACACTTTAGGAAAACGGGAAAACGGGCAAGCTCACCTAAAGGGTCGACTAATGGTCGAGCCTCAAAAGGGAAGACAAACCATAAGCCCTAATTTCTTGGAGTGGAATCCTGGCACCTAAGACAATCCAGATCATTCATATAAGAATCTGGTTTTAGATTGTGCACGACAGCCTCAATTATAAACGAATCGAGCTTGAACAACCCACTACTACTATTATATAATGAATGTTTATCGTGTTTCATAATTGCAGACTCAAGAATATTTCTTTCTAGCTATGAAATACATGGAATAATGACCTTTGCCTCAGACCACTTAGCCGGATTATTACAAACTCGTGTGTGGTTGAATATCGCATTTGATTCTTGAGCAGTCCTTATGAATACTGATGTTGAGTAATTCTAACATTTAGAGGTTTACCAGTCTGTCCCACATAGGATAAGTTGCAGCCTTGGCACCCAATCCTGTACACACCACCTAAACAGTGTTTGGGGAATTCTTGATCAACATATTCTTAACAGTCCGTGAATTCTTAAAAAAAAAAACTTGTATATTGAGTCTCTTTAGGGCATTTGGTAGGACTGATAAATTCTCAAATGTATGGTAGGACAAGCACATTCTTCGTTATGAGAGGTTATTCTAGCTTCAGTCCTATGATAAGTTCTTCTAGCTGTCAATAAAGCAGTCTCTACAAACTCCTTAGGGTAACAGTTTTTTTAGCAATATCGAAGATTTTCTTATTTTGCTCATCCAAAAACTCAGGGCTACACACTCTGTAAGTTCTCAGAAACATAGTAAGAAAGGCACTTTTTTTTTTTACTTTAGTTTCATGGTTGGAGTAATAGTGGATATATGAACACACGTTCGTAGCCTTCCTGTATACTGTAACCCTGAACATTCTATCAACGCTGTGGTTCAGAATATCTAAAAATAGAAGTTTAAAGTCCACTTCTTTCTCTACGGCGAATTTAATATAGGGCACAAGAGAGTTAATCTCGGTTAAAATGTATTAGGGTCCAGATAATTCGGCCTAAGACACAAGATGTCATCCACATATTTGAACCACTTGGCTTCACAGGGCAGGATATCTTTCAACAGCTTAGTCTCAAAAAACTCCATATACAAATTGCTTAATAGGGAGACAATGGATTTCCCATAGCCATTTCCTGCCTTTGAGAGTAATATTTCCATTCCAATTCAACTTTACAATCAACCATACACAACTTAATCAACCCAATAATAATGTTCTTATCAAATGGTATGGGGAACTCATCAAATTCTTCCTCCAGATAAGCTAACAAATCAGGGACAAGTGCAGGGGTGAACAAAGCTGTGACGTGGATACTTACTAGCGTAAAATCATTAGACATGTTAACATTTTGCAATTTGTCAGTGATATCAACATTGTTTTTAATGTGAGCTTCTGAGATGTTGCCAAGTAATGGAGTTAATAATTTTACAAACCATTTTGACAAGGCATAGGTCGCCGATCCTACATAGCTAATAATAGGTCTCGCTGGAAAACCGGGCTTGTGGATCTCAAACTGTACATATAAGGGAGTGTCGCCGACCTAGCTGATAACTGTTTAATCAGTTCCTCCCTTTTCACTTAGGTTCTAAGTTGTTTATTAAACTCACTATTGACCTGATCAACGGATTTTTATCAAGAGGCATATAAGTTTCTCTGTCCTCTAATAGCAAGTTCATTTTACCACTATAATCTACCTTATCCATAATTACTATCACATTTGCTTTGTCAGCTTTCGAAAGGTGAAGTCCAGGACCTTTAATTCATGGTATGATTTAACAAATCTTTGAGGACAATTCAGTTCCACAGGTCTGAGCAAAGCCCCATGTACCATGCCTTTGCAAATGTTGAACGTTTCCGGGCTTAGATCCCCTTGTTTTTCCAGGTTGCAAAAAGACTTGGCTAGATCAACGTAATTAATGCCCTCACTAGTGGGCGTGAAACTCAAACCATATCCTAGGGCTGTGTTGGTCCCTGGTAAGCTCAACACACCTGGTAAGCTCAGCACTGATCCATTGGATCAGATCAATAGTGAATTTAATAAACAACGACGGAAACACATTCAAATGTCAGAGGATGGACCTTGCTCATGTTCAGTGATATTTTTACATAACTCTGCTGGGAGAGATGTTACTGTTAATTCCCTGTTGTGAACATCATTTTTCTTAATCATGTGGCAGCCTGTGACTTGTACCGCCATATATAGGTTCTCAGTGTTCAGTGAACCTTTTCCGTTTCTTTCTCCACTAGTGAAATTTGGATTTCAGAATGGTCAGTGATGGTTTATAAACTTTGTATCTGAGAACAATTACGAACATCCTGGGTTAATCTATCTTGTTTTAATACTTCTGGTAACTGCAATTTATGATTTATCTCTTGGAAAAAAAGTGAAAATTTTATCTTTACTAAAAAATTAAGAACAGTAACAAGTTCCTTGAATTTTAAGCTGCCTCGACGGTTTTTGTGCTGTGAGTGTGAAGTAGCCAACCAAATAAGAAAGCCTGGTCAGGTGGGGAACGGGGTTTGCTATATAGGTGAAAGGGTCGAGGAGCATTCCAATACGCCTTCTGGAATATTTAAAGTGGGATTTGGGCTGAATGATGGAACCTGATGCGTGTTTATTTGTTTGTAGTATTTATAGAAAAAGTGTTTAAGTGGAGAAACAGCCTGAAGAGATCCTACATTCTCTCAACAAAATATAGGATGTCACCCATATACAAACATCTTGGTAAAACAAAAAAATATTGGAGAGTTAATTCTATTTGATCACATAACTGTTGTAAAGTTAACCTCCATTCGTCCTGCTTGATTAAAAAAAAATATCTTAGACTCCATTAGTCTATGACTCTGATGTCAATGCCACCAATAATCTCCAAGGTGCAAAAGTTACAAACACTCACCAATTGAATGCAAACCTTCAGAGAAAGTAGAACAAAAACACAAACTCTCTTGCCCAAGATTAGCACAATCAAGTGTACGACTCATAACTTCACTAGTAATCGAACAACTACAGCAAAACCCAATTTGCGATTTTCACTTTTTTGCTGAAATTATCTGATTGATAAACTCGATGAAAGCTCTGTTCGTCGTCCATTAAGCCCAAAAACAACTCCGATGTGTACCCAGATAAGAACTGAATGGCCGTACTTAAATATGACCGCATGTGTCCGATACAGACAACTGGAAACATATACGACGCTGCATCCAAGTGGTATACTGTCGACAGTAGCGAAGAAAAATATATACTTTGCAGAGCAAGCTTTTATTAAGACAACATTTCTCTATGAGTAGAGCTTTTATCAAGTCCTTCGACTTAGTAAAGCTCTAAACAGAGTGAAACATTGTCCCAATAACAACTTGACACCCAAAGCTGATACATTCGCTTACCTGCCAGACTCGCTGCTCTATTCCCATAAAAAAAGATGAGCTCTTAAAATCAGAACTTTGGCCTTTCAGCTGGGTTACTATTACCCCAAACTGCCAGCGATGATTCTAGCGAGACAGCGTCCACATACTTGCTTTTCTGAGATACTGACTATCAAACTTTAACTCCATTAGCGGAAAACCGAGCACAATATTACACTCAAATCCACCCATTCTTGCTCGCTGGTCCTCGATCACGCCGTTTGATAGCCACGCAATCTTGAGGTGTTACCAGCCAGACACTTACGATATCGAGGTCTACATGTGCCAGATATATTGATGGCTGTACAAAGGTTTGCTGGGGAAAGAATTTGACTTGTTTATTTAAACCTGCCTACTTGGACTTGCCTGTGTTATCCCAAACAAAATAGCCTATGTCAGGAGAAGAGCAGCAGCAGAAGCGGCAGCAGTGGCTGTAGCAGTAGCAGCGGCAACAGCATCAGTAGTACCGCAGAAGCAGCATCAGTACCAGTGGCTCCTTTGTAGCAGCAGCTGCTGCCATTAGTATCATTACCAGCAGAAGCAGAAGAACAAGAACAAAAACAAGAAGAAGAAGAAGCTGTAGAAGCTGTGGAAAAAGCGGAATTAGAGCAGCATTACAACCGCCAGCAGGAGCAGTAGCAACGAAAATAAAGAGGAAACATGGACAGGCGTGAAGAGCGAGTATATGGCCAAGAGACTGACTATCGTATCACACCTGGGAATCATACAGCGACGCCCTGCAGTACTGGGGTATCTAGTGCCTATCTTCACTGCATCCCCTGGCTGGGTGCACTTAGTCTAGCTTGTAAACATACCGCTGCTGCCTCACCTTGTCGTCCCGCCTGTAATATGTTCTCGGCTCACCGCTAGCATTTTGGCGCTATCGTGATATCAGTACCAGATTTAGCGCGTCTATCTTGAGCTCCAAGGATTCGAGCAGTGTACATCTGATTAGAATCAACCTGCTTTTAAAAACTATACTAGTTATTCAGGGAGAGATTTAGGTTAGACTAACCTAATCTAGATTAACCTATATATAGGTATAGTTTAGCACGAAGAGAGAAATAATAAAAGGGCGGATTACTTCTTGCACCGTGAGAGACATTGCTTTTAAAAGCCTAAGTAACCACACGCACACTGTGCAAATTGCAGGCTGAGATGCTGAGTGGGAGTCAGCATGAAGGCACAGATCACAGCAGTGCGTGTTGAGGATCAATGGATGATTAGGAGTCAGCAAGAAAGCACAGTACACAGCAGTGTGTGTGGAGGATCAGTGGAGGAATAGTTTGTACCTGGGTCGTGATTGCTGCTGTGTTTGTTGTTCTTGTAAATGTTAATGCTGCATGAGCTATAATTTTTTTTTTTTTTTTCTGGTGTTGAAAAGGTTATGTGTAGCTTTTAACGACCCTAAGGTAGTTGACAGGCTTTAAACCCTATTAATTAATTAACCATCTTTTACCATTTCTCTTTTCATTTATTATTTCACTTCTTCCAGTTCCCTCCTAATTTTTTATTTCCATTGTTACGTTTATCTCACTGGTTTTCTTCTGGTTATGTATTTTCCATCGGAGGCTCTGGTTACCTTAGTTACCCTGGCAGTGGATGGCGAGTGCTCCTTTTTGCTTCCTCCGGCATTTATTACTTCTTGTCGTATCTCCTTATACACACGCTATCTCTTAACTCTCTCTCTCTCTCTCTCTCTCTCTCTCTTCTCTCTCTCTCTCTCTCTCTCTCTCTCTCTCTCTCTCTCTCTCTCTCTCTCTCTCTCTCTCTCTCTCTCTCTCTCTCTCTCTCTCTCTCTCTCTCTCTCTCTCTCTCTCTCTCTCTCTCTCTCACTCACTCACTGTCTATCAGTCTCACATGCAGATTCCCAGTTTCTCGCTCACTTGATCAAGTCACTCACACATTCAAACCACGCTTACTCACTTTCACCCTCACATACTCAATCACATACATCTAAAAACTCACACATTCACTCCCTGCCTTTCTCCCTCACTCTCACACATACACTTATACACACACACACACACACTCAGAGGAGACATGATAACGACATACAAAATACTGCGGGGAATTGACAAGGTAGATAGTGACAGGTTGTTTCAGAGAGGGAACACAGAAACAAGGGGACACAACTGGAAGCTGAAGACTCAGATGAGTCAAAGGGATGTCAGGAAACATTTCTTCAGCCACAGAGTAGTCAGGAAGTGGAATGGACTAGAGAAAGATATAGTGGAGGCAGGAACCATACATAGTTTTAAGACAAGGTATGATAAAGCTCATGGAGCAGGGAGAGCAGAGACCCAGTAGCAGACAGCGAAGAGGCGGGGCCAGGAGCTGAGTCTCGACCCCTGCAACCACAATTAGGTGAGTACACACACACACACACACACACACATCAACCAGATAATCGCGGCAGCATATGGGCGACTGGCAAACCTAAGATTAGCGTTCCGTTATCTTAACAAGGAATCGTTCAAGACACTGTACACCGTGTACGTCAGGCCCGTACTAGAGTATGCAGCACCAGTCTGGAACCCACACCTGGTCAAGCACGTTAGGAAATTAGAGAAAGTACAAAGGTTTGCGACAAGGCTAGTTCCACAACTCAGGGGACTGCCCTATGAAGAAAGGTTGAGTGAAATAGGACTAACAACACTAGATGACAGAAGGGTTAGAGGAGACATGATAACGACATACAAAATACTGCGGGGAATCGACAAGGTAGATAGTGACAGGATGTTCCAGAGAGGGAACACAGATACAAGGGGACACAACTGGAAGCTGAAGACTCAGATGAGTCAAAGGGATGTTAGGAAGCATTTCTTCAGCCATAGAGTAGTTAGGAAAGGGAATAGTCTAGCGAACGATATAGTGGAGGCGGGAACCATACAAAATTTTAAGACAAGGTATGATAAAGCTCATGGAGCAGGGAGAGCAGAGACCCAGTAGCGGACAGCGAAGAGGCGGGGCCAGTAGCTGAGTCTCGACCCCTGCAACCACAATTAGGTGAGTACAATTAGGTGAGTACACACACACACACACACACACACACACACACACACACACACACACACACACACACACACACACACACACCCACACTGGGCCAAGAGCTATGAATCGACCCCTGCAACCACAAATAGGTGAGCACACAAACCTAAGAATAGTGTTTCGACACCTGATTAAGGAGTCATTCAAGACACCTGTACACCGTGTACGTCAGGCCCACAGGAGTATGCAGCACCAGTATGGAACCTACACCTGGTCAAGCACGTCAAGAAATTAGAGAAAGTACAAAGGCTCGCAACAAGACTTGTCCGAGCTAAGGGGTGTGTCCTACGAGGGAAGGTTAAAGGAAATCAACCTGACGACACTGTAAGACACGAGGGATAGGAGAGACTTGATAACGACATATAAAATACTGAGAAGAATTTACAAGGTGGATAGGGACACAAGGTTTCAGAGATGGGAGACAACAACAAGGGGTCACGACTGGAAACTGAAAACTCAGATAAATCACAGGGATGTTAGGAAGTAGTTCTTCAACCATAGAGTTGTTAGGAAGTGCAACAATCTGGAGAGTGTTGTAATAGAGGCAGAATCCACACATAGCTTTAAGAAGAGGTACGATAAAATTCATGGAGCAGGGAGAGAGTGGACCTTTTTGCGAATAGCAAAAAGGCGGGGCCAGGAGCCGTGAATGGACTCCTGCAATCACAAATAGATGAGTGCACACACACACACACACACACACACACACACACACATATGCTGTGAATCGACCCCTGCAACCTCATATAGGTGAGTACAGGTGCTCAGTCTTCACACCACACCCTTTAACACGACACACACAAAAATCATGAGACTTTTCAGGCTGACAAGGACAAAATCCCACATTCTCACTCTCTGTTTGTTTCCCGTCCAGGGAGCTGGCTCGAGCAAGGGGCTGACTCGAGCAAGGGGCTGACTCGACCAAGGGGCTAGCTCGACCAAGGGGCTAGCTCGACCAAGGGGCTAGCCCGACAGCCAAGATGGAGCTGAACCAAGACAGGACTGACCCAACCAAGATGTTGCTGACCCGACCATGAAGCAAGGTAGAGTGACCCGGTCATGGGCGTGTTAAGTTGTGACCCAGATTGGAGGAGGAGGAGGAGGAAGGGTAACCTTGCGAGGGGTGGAGGAGGAGTTACCTGGCGTGTAGGGATGATGGGGTCGGTCACCTGGAGGTAGGAGACTCCAGTGTTATGGACGAACACCTAGTTCATGTTTATAGTGGAGGATGAGGTGAACAGGGTAAGGATAAGGTTAGAAGGTCATTGTGCACAAAAGTAACGATACCGACTACAGTATGAGTTTCTAATGCAATTAAATGTCAGCATTGGAAATGTGACGACATTCGGAAGTTATTACATAAAAAACTGATGTCCCCAATTCATCAATATATATTAAAAATTTGCACCTTCCAAACATAAACTCAAATGGAATCATCCTTTTCAAAATGACTGAAACTGGAAAAAAATATGATGCCATTTTAAAGATAAACTAGTCAAATTGGCATCTACTACACTCTAAATAACGTGTATATTTGTCATTCACCTGTAATGAGTGGTTGCAAGTGTAAACTGGGTATAAGAGCCTGTCATTTCTCCAGGGTTCAGGACCAAGCAGAGGAGTTTCTAGATTTCCCTACTAGTCAGCTCCTACGTCGGGAGAGGAATTTCAGTCCCCAACCATGAGACTGAGGCGACCACACAGTATGTACATACTACTACTGATTCCTGCTACTGAATTTGGTCCACTGGTGCCTGGTAGGCTCCATCTCTGTGTGCGCAAGAATTTGAAAAAGTATTGCTAGCAAGGTATTGATAGCAAGGTACTGATAGCAAGGTATTGATAGCAAGGCACTGATAGCAAGGTATTGATAGCAAAGTACTGATACCAAGGTATTGATAGCAAGGAACTGATAGCAAGGTATTGATAGCAAGCTACTGGTAGCAAGGTATTGATAGCAAGGAATTGATTCAAAAGTACTGATAGTAAGGTTGACGTGTGAATAAGACTATCTTCGGAATATTAACCTTGGAATGTTGATATCCCAAAATGGTATAAGACAGCTTTACAATGTGGCTACTTTGCTATGGGATCCTCTTAGGACTTATCCTCTTAGGATGCAACCTTCAATGGCCGACTAACTCCTAGGTATCTGTTTACTGCTAAGTGAAAGGGGGCATCAGGTGTAAAATAAAATCTTGACCATACGTCTCGCCTATTCCGAGGAATGAATTCGTATCCTTTTTGGTTGTGAGCCGAACGCTCTGCCATTGAGGTAACTCACGTGTACCTTTGTTTTGTCCCTCCCTTTACAAGGTACCTCACCTTCACCTGTATCTTATTCCTCCTCTCACCAGGCAACTCACTCTCACCTTTAGTATCGTTCACATAATCAATCAGTCCTCCCTTGTTGGATAATAACTTCACAGAGGTAACCAACACCCTCACCTTAGCACTAACCTCAGCCAGATAACCTTTCCAACTTCCCAGTCTGACCTCTAACCTTACAAGGATAACACACCGACACCTCTCTCCATTTCACTAGTAATTTTAACCGCATAAATAATCGATTTTTTAGTTCCGGTTGGCCCTTAACCTCACAAGGGTAACCCACCTGTTTTTCAGACTCATGTATTCAACCCACCAGCATCTAAAGGTGCCCCTAGTTTCACCCATCTAACATGGCAGACTTCTCATATCTTGTAGCTAACAAGGAAAATTCGAATAACCCAGCTAAGATAGCAGACTCATATATCACATCAACTAACCGAGTGAGCTGGAAGAGTCACTTAGCTTAAGTATGGCTCATCAGACTGAGCGATAAGATGAGGCTGTTCTGGTATACCCTATAACCCATTTATATTTCAAGTGCTGATCACATCTCAATAGTTTGGAACACATCGGTTGAAAGTCAGTATCAAGAACTAGAGAACTCCTGCAGTGTCTCGCTGGTCCTGCCTAGTGTGGGCCGCTACCTCCAGCTAACTAATCTTTGGGAACAATGTCTTCTCCGGTTCAGAGCGAAAGAGAGGATGGTATTTTTGAAACGAGTATCAGCATTTAGAAGCAGGAAATTTTGAGGCAAATAAACATTTAAAAGTGGGAAACATCGGCGTGAACAAACATTTCAGTGCAGAAAATTCTGCCGCGAATAAGGATTTAAAAACGGGAAACTTTAAAGAAAAAATAATATTCGAAAGCGGGGAAAACTGGCGAGAAAGCACTTGAAGACGGGGAAACCGTGAGGGGGAATAAATCGTGTGTATTACTGCGTCAGATCACGCTGGGATTCATCTTGGTCCCGACACCACTAAGTTGCTCTACTCAGCGGCAACATGCGAGGCTGCAAGGGAACACGCCCCTCACTACACACCTGCCTTCACCTGTGTGATCCACGACCCTCACACACACACCTGCCCTCACCTGTGTAATCCATGACCCTCACACACACACCTGCCCTCACCTGTGTGATCCATAACCCCTCACACACACACAAACCTGCCTTCACCTGTGTGATCCACGACCCTCACACACACACCTGCCCTCACCTGTGTGATCCATGACCCTCACACACACACACCTGCCCTCACCTGTGTGATCCACGACCCCTCACACACACACCTGCCCTCACCTGTGTGATCCATGACCTCACACACACACCTGCCCTCACCTGTGTGATCCACGACCCTCACACACACACACACACACCTGCCCTCACTTGTGTGATCCATGACCCTCACACACACACCTGCCTTCACCTGTGTGATCCACGACCCTCACACACACACCTGCCCTCACCTGTGTGATCCATGACCCTCACACACACACACTTGCCTTCACCTGTGTGATCCATGACCCTCACACACACACACACACACCTGCCTTTACCTGTGTGATCCACGACCCTCACACACACACACACACCTGCCCTCACCTGTGTGATCCACGACCCCTCACACACACACCTGCCTTCACCTGTGTGATCCATGACCCTACACACACACCTGCCCTCACCTGTGTGATCCACGACCCCTCACACACACACCTGCCCTCACCTGTGTGATCCACGACCCTCACACACACACACCTGCCCTCACCTGTGTGATCCATGACCCTCACACACACACCTGCCTTCACCTGTGTGATCCACGACCCTCACACACACACCTGCCCTTACCTGTGTGATCCATGACCCTCACACACACACTCACACCTGCCGTCACCTGTGTGTTCCATGACCCTCACACACACCTGCCCTCACCTGTGTGATCCATGACCCCTCACACACACTTGCTCTCACCTGTGTGATCCATGACCCTCACACACGCACCTGCTCTCACCTGTGTGATCCATGACCCTTCACACACACTTGCCCTCACCTGTGTGATCCATGACCCTCACACACACACCTGCCCTCACCTGTGTGATCCATGACCCTCACACACACACACCTGCCCTCACCTGTGTGATCCATGACCCCTCACACACACACCTGCCCTCACCTGTGTGATCCATGACCCCTCACACACATACACCTGCCCTCACCTGTGTGATCCATGACCCTCATACACACACCTGCCCTCACCTGTGTGATCCATGACCCCTCACACACACACCTGCCCTCACCTGTGTGATCCATGACCCTCACACAAACACACCTGCCCTCACCTGTGTGATCCATGACCCCTCACACACACTTGACCTCATCTGTGTGATCCATGACCCCTCACACACACTTGCCCTCACCTGTGTGATCCATGACCCTCACACACGCACCTGCTCTCACCTGTGTGATCCATGGCCCTCACACACACACCTGACATCACCTGTGTGATCCAAGACCCTCACACACACACCTGCCTCACCTGTGTGATTCACGACCCTCACACACACACCTGCCCTCACCTGTGTGATCCACGACCCTCACACACACACTCACACCTGCCGTCACCTGTGTGATTCATGACCCTCACACACGCACCAGCCCTCACCTGTGTGATCCATGACCCTCACACACACACACCTGCCCTCACATGTGTGATCCATGACCCTCACACACGCACCTGCCTTTACCTGTGTGATCCATGACTCTCACACACACAACTGCCCTCACCTATGAGATCCATGACACACACACACACTTGCGTTTACCTGACTGATCCACGGCCCTCACACACACCTGCCCTCACCTGTGTGATTCACAACCCTCACACACACACACACACACACCTGCCGTCATCTATGTGATCCATGACCCTCACACACACACCTGCCCTCACATGTGTGATCCACAACCCTCACACACGCACACACGCACCAGCTTTCACCTGTGTGATCCATGACCCTCACACACACACCTGCCCTCACATGTGTGATCCATGACCCTCACATACACACCTGCCCTCACATGTGTGATCCATGACCCTCACACACACACCTGCCCTCACTTGTGTGATCCACGACCCTCACACACACACCTTCCCTCACATGTGTGATCCATGACCCTCACACACACACCTGCCCTCACCTGTGTGATCCACGACCCTCACACACACACTCACACCTGCCGTCACCTGTGTGATTCATGACCCTCACACACGCACCAGCCCTCACCTGTGTGATCCATGACCCTCACACACACACACCTGCCCTCACATGTGTGATCCATGACCCTCACACACGCACCTGCCTTTACCTGTGTGATCCATGACTCTCACACACACAACTGCCCTCACCTATGTGATCCATGACACACACACACACTTGCGTTTACCTGACTGATCCACGGCCCTCATACACACCTGCCCTCACCTGTGTGATTCACAACCCTCACACACACACACACACACACACACACCTGCCGTCATCTATGTGATCCATGACCCTCACACACACACCTGCCCTCACATGTGTGATCCACAACCCTCACACACGCACACACGCACCAGCCCTCACCTGTGTGATCCATGACCCTCACACACACACCTGCCCTCACATGTGTGATCCATGACCCTCACATACACACCTGCCCTCACCTGTGTGATCCATGACCCTCACACACACACACCTGCCCTCACTTGTGTGATCCACGACCCTCACACACACACCTTCCCTCACATGTGTGATCCATGACCCTCACACACCCACCTGCCCTCACCTGTGTGATCCATGTCCCTCACACACTCACACACCTGCCCTCACCTGTGTGATCCATGACTCTCACACACACACCTGCCCTCACCTGTGTGATCCACGACTCTCACACACACACACACCTGCCGTCACCTGTGTGATCTATGACCCTCACACACAGACCTGCCGTCACCTGTGTGATCCATGATACTCACACACACGCACCAGCCCTCACCTGTGTGATCCATGACCCTCACACACACACCTGCCTTCACCTGTGTGATCCATGACCCTCACACACACACCTGGCCTCTTTTGTGTGATTCACGACCCTCACACACACACCTGCCCTCACATGTGTGATCCATGACCCTCACATACACACCTGCCCTCACCTGTGTGATCCATGACCCTCACACACACACACCTGCCCTCACTTGTGTGATCCACGACCCTCACACACACACCTTCCCTCACATGTGTGATCCATGACCCTCACACACCCACCTGCCCTCACCTGTGTGATCCATGTCCCTCACACACTCACACACCTGCCCTCACCTGTGTGATCCATGACTCTCACACACACACCTGCCCTCACCTGTGTGATCCACGACTCTCACACACACACACACCTGCCGTCACCTGTGTGATCTATGACCCTCACACACAGACCTGCCGTCACCTGTGTGATCCATGATACTCACACACACACACCTGCCCTCACCTGTGTAATCCATGACCCTCACACACACACATGCCCTCACAAGTGTGATCCATGACCCTCACACACGCACCTGTCTTCACCTGTGTGATCAATGACTCTCACACACACACCTGGCCTCTTTTGTGTGATTCACGACCCTCACACACACACCTACTCTCACCTGTGTGATCCATGACCCTCACACACACACCTGCCCTCATATGTGTGATCCACGACCCTCACTCACACACATGCTCTCACCTGTGTGATCCAAGATACTCACACACACACACACCTACACTCACCTGTGTGATCCACGACCCTCACTGACACATTTGCTCTCACCTGTGTGATCCACGACCCTCGCTGACATACCTGCCCTCACCAGTGTGATCCACGGCCCTCACTCACACACCTTCCCTCACTTGTGTGATCACAACCCTCACTCACACACCTGCCCTCACCTGTGTGATCCACGACCCTCACTCACACATCTGTCCTCATCTGCGTGATCCACGTCTGTCACTATTAATCAAGTACCCCCTTCAGAGATCTTGCTCAACTTCTTGTTTTGCTAACCAGACCTCATTTGACCAGAAATAATATACAGCCATACACTCGACCCTCGCTTCGTGTTCCCAGTAAATAACCTCGACTCAGAGTGTAAGGTCAACTCTTTTTCTTTTTAAATTTTCTCTCATTTCGTTCATAACACTTTCTCTCGACAATCCACACTTCACAGCTGTAAAGCAAGAGTTATGGGAAAATATTTTTTGAAATCAATTCTGTGTCTCTGGAGGAACGTAGATCAACGAGCGATATGATTACGATATACAAAATGCTCTGGGAATTCAACAATATTTATGTATAAAGAGGAACAAGCTATTTGACATAAAAATATCCATGACTTTAACTGTATAGCCAAAAATGACTCTTAGAGACAATGAAAAGTCATTTTACAGCATAGGTTATGTGAAATGAACGTTGAAGGTATATAAGCTTGAATTCATTCACCGATGGCAATAATAATGATTCACGTTAAGCGCTAAACCCCACGTGGGTCATTCAGCGCCAGAAGTGGTGGAGGCTTGATCCTCCGTCTGTTGTTCGCGAGACAGACGCTGAATCCCCACACACTCTGTAAATAGAGACACAGAGAGACACAACCACAAACACATGTTCACACACTCTCTCTCTCTCTCTCTCTCTCTCTCTTCTATCTCTCTCTCTCTCTCTCTCTCTCTCTCTCTCTCTCTCTCTCCCTCTCTCTCTCTCCACACACACACACACACACACACACACACACACACACGCACGCACTAATACCAAAGGTGAACAAAATATCCATATATGGGAGCGAGAGAAAGCAAGAATTGGACAAATATAAGTGTTTGTTCGAATCGGAGGGAGTCATAAGGTTTAAGAAGTGTCAGAGTAATAATAGTATGCGAATGAATTTCAGAGATAAAACTTTACGAGAGGTGTGTACGTGGGAGTGAACTCAAAACCAAAAGGAATAAATTCCCTAACAAGAGACTCTGAGGCCACGAAAATGTCATTCCTTTTGTTTAACATGTGGTAGAAAATTCATCCCCTGTACATCAGCAGATTCAGGGCCACTGGTATATACCACAAGTAAGTCAATGGTTGCTTAATCACTGAGTGGGTCATCATCTAAGAAAGACAATCGTCAGAAGGCAGGTTACTGTTTCCTGACCAACAAACCACCACCACCAGCACACGACATAGTGTAAGTCACATCATCAACGTCATGTAGGTGGAGAAGAAATTGAAAGAGAATTACAGAATCAGCGAGTCGAGTATTTAGGTAGATTGCCTGTGCTTTATCGCAATAATACTCTTAGGATAGAAGTCAGGTAATAGTACTAACGCGGAATAGTGCCATACATGGAGGAAACGTGAACCTCGTCCTTCTCCCGTGTTGTGGTTGGGGGTCTGCTTGTCTTAATGGCTCCAGCGCCTTTCATATTATCGACAGCTTCACATTTTGCAAAAGCCAAGTAGGTAGAGGGCAGGAGTTGACAAGGACAGATAATACAGTAAGGTGCAGTCTGGCTGGTAACGTTGTGGCAGTTGATTAGACAGTGAACTCAATTTTCAGGTTTTAAACGGGAATATATATATATATATATATATATATATATATATATATATATATATATATATATATATATATATATATATATATATATATATATATATATATATACCTGCTGCATCTTGGGTTCCCAACCGCCGTCTCAGGAGCTCTACAAGCTCCACATGCATGTAAATTCTTAAACTACTGTACTCATCAGTATGTATCAATATGATTCATTGTATCATTCTAATAAAGGTTTAAAAAAATACCCACACGAAATCGTATTAACACGATTGCAAACAAATCACTGAACGTGATAAATCTCACTGGAACCAGCTGGCTCTAATGAGATTCATCCAACTAGGTATATTTCTATACACCATAGGGAGGTTAGCATGGGCCACCACTGTGACCACAAATACAGGTTTTTACAGACAAATCCCACACTAGCGTGGCTGTGGCAGGCTCTAGCTCAAGTCCCTTCAAAACTGCCATCATTACTAGAACAAGCCACAGCCACGCTGGTGTCAGTTACGTCTGTAAAAGCCTGCATGTGTGATCACAGTGGTGGCCCATGGTAACCTCCCTATGATGGCCCATGCTAACCTCCCTATGGTGTATAGAAATGTACCTAGTTGGATAAATCTCATTAAAGCCAGCTGGCCGAGTTGTTAACGCACTGGCCTGTGAATTTTAGGACTCACTTGTCATGGGTTCAAGCCCCACCCGTACCGTGATTTATGTATGTATGTATGTATGTATGTATGTATGTATGTATGTATGTATGTATGTATGTATGTATGTATGTATGTATGTATGTATGTATGTATGTATGTACGTATATATATATATATGTGTGTGTAACAAAAATCACAATAAGGACTGAGGGCTTGCCGGGTCTAATATGACACTTGTAATCATGCTTCACAATTAGCCTCATTAAGCGAGTGGCGTATTTTGCCGACTATTGTGCGAGTGATGGAGACGGATGGAAGGTGATTACTGAGAGAGAAGATCTGTATCTCCAGCAGATTAAGATGCATGTGGCTGATAGTTATGTATGCTCCGAGATGATCATTCGTGCCTCTGTAGTTCGTGTTTCTTTGAAAATAATTGAGAATCAGAAAGCGTAAAAAAACAGGAATTTCCTTGCATTTTTTTTTTAAAACTCTATGAGGTGAATGCACCTCACTGCGTCATCGAGCAAGTTAAGTTTTTTGCCTAATAAACATGTATTAATAAATGCCAAATTATTTTTTTTCTTTCTGCAGGACGCAGAAGAATTTACAAGACAAGCAAATGTGCTTAGACGAAAGTGTTATAAGCAAAGATCGGAGCAAAGTGAGAGTTACCCATTTTCTATACAAATTTGTAATAATAATGCATTTACATGCATTAAAAAAATTATACATAAATGTAAACAAATGTTTAACTCCCGATAAACTCTTTTACCTAAACTTTGCTTTGCGTATATGTATATGAAATGTTTATAAGGCTATTAAAAATTTAGTCTGTACCGCTGTTGCATATCTATATGTTGTACACAGATATATTTTACTGTATATATAATAATTATTTACACAAGTGCGACGTACGGTGATGTCTAACACCTCGACACATCAAAGATCGGGTAGTCTTCAGCGGACGGAGGATTGAGCCTTCATTATTAAATGACCCATATGGGTTTAACCCTTCATGAAATGCAGTACTGTACGGCATTAATACAGAAACATAGAAATACTGGACGTTATATATGCTCACACCACCATGAGTTTCATATACAAGTGGCTCAACTGAGGTAAAATTTAAATATGAACGTTCGCTCCCCTCAAGGGAGGTTCCTAGACGCTGGGGAGGGGCTCTTGATCTAGGGAATTGGATCTGTGCTCCGGTTCCCTGCACTGAGCCTGAATACCTTCTATCCCCACCCCACACATGCGCTGTATAATCCTACGGGTTTAGCGCTTCCCCATTATTATTATAATAATAATAATAATTCTACTTCGCTTCTGCCATCTTGTTGCTACACGTATCGTGACCTTTTTTTTTATTAGTTTGCTTTGTTGTGCTTTAATTATTCAAAGTGATTAAGTCTAACTTAGAACGAAGAAAACACGATTTGGAGAAAAACAGGAAACGTTCGAATATACGTCGAAGAAAACGTCAAAAAACTGACGATTAAAATGAGAATGATAGTAGACTGAATGTTTAGGGCACATGGAGTTTATTCATCATTCTCTACATATTGCACAGATAAGATAGACTTAATTTGCCGCAGGGTAATAAATTTAGTGGTTTTTTAAGGCCGAAAGTCAATGTTATGAGAAAATTATAGTGGTAATTATCAGTGTGATCAGTATTTAAGTCATGGCAGTGCAATAGGTATCAACAACTTTGGATAAACTCTAATTTTTACTACAAAAGAACATTTTTCTTGTCAAAGAGGTGCCTTTAGCATTAGATTTTCTGTATTATTTACACGTAGCATGATCACGATTACCATCTCTGGTGATGCTGTGACGCAGGAGAGGGAAGTGATAACTTTGATACTTGGCAGCTTTTATTTAATAAATTTTCGAGTTCTTAATAGGGAATTTGTTATAAGTAATGTCAAATTCAGCTGAATTTTTTTTGTAATATTGTCACTTAGCTTCTGCAGCGCAATGGAACACTGGACAAGCAGTGTCATGTTGTCAACATAGTTGAATTTAAGACAGGCTCTTTTTGGGTGGTAATCATAATTTTCCCTACACAAAATTACAATTAAATCATTAGGATACCCGCTATTCAGCTATGAGGAAAGTATACCATCATATAGTATTCCATTTGTTAACTTGAACATATCTCAAGCAGTGTTACCAAACTGCACCACCAGACCTTGCTAAACTTACCTCAAAAACGCAAAGGTTCAAATTTTTCGAATTCAAATTCAGATTCAAATTTTATTTCCTTGCAAGTTTGCAATGTGATTGACATATTGTAGGAAGTATATTTACATAGGTAGTTTACAGTGAGGGTTTACAATGATTTGTAGTGCAAAGAGAGCCACTGTCATGCCTTGGCATTACGGGCAGTCTAAAATTAATAGATTACTGATTACTTAACAAAACATAGTTTGATCAGGTTGCACTTATTATACAATAGGTTATACAACTATTAAATATATGTTATTCAACATTTACATTAGGATAAAATATGAGAATTTATTGTACTTTGAGCATTTACTTTTGAGGTTCTGAGGCTAGGGAAGTAACACAGTGAGCAATCATATTTTGAGGCGGTGGAGAGTGATTTGGTAGGTTAGTAGGCAAGGTTAAGTACGGAGTATTTAGTTTTGGGTGAGTAGGTGGTTTTTAAGAAGACTCTTGAATTGATGTACAGACAGGGTTCCTTTGGTATTCACTAGTAATGAATTCCAAATTTTTGGGCCCTTTGTGTGCATAGAGTTTTTAAATAGTGTGAGATGGACACGGTGAACATCAAAGAGTGATCTGTGTCTTGTGTTATGGTCGTGTGTCCTGTTAAGGTTGGTAAGAAAAAGTTTGAGCGGAGGTTTTATATTTGAGTGTAGTGTTCTATGTATGTTGTAGGCACAATAATAAGTATGGATGTTCTTTATGGTGAGTAAGTTTAGACTTTTGAATATTGGTGGAGTATGTTGTCTGGAGTGGGAATTTGTTATCATTCTGATTGCAGCCTTTTGCTGGGTTATTAGTGGTCTGAAATGATTTATTGTTGTTGAGCCCCATGCACAAATTCCATAGGTGAGATAGGGGTAAATGAGTGAGTGATACAGGGCAAGGAGAGCTGGTTGTTTAACATAGTACCATATCTTTGATAGTATGCCTACGGTCTTGGAGATTTTCTTGGAAATTTGTTGTATATGTGTCTGAAATTTGAGGCTACTGTCAAGGTGGATTCCTAAGAATTTTCCCTCTGTGAGGTTTACAATATGGACACGTACAATTCGTTTAATTAGATTGACCAAAAATTTCCAGTAATTAACTCTGTCAGTTACCTTCCTGGCATGTTATAACCAGTTACACTGGAGAGCCCCTCTTATAGTAAACATTTTTTATCATTTTCAGGGTTAGTTCGCACATCTTCAAGCTAAGTTCTGTTTTCAGTTGATGATCTTTAGTCTGTAAGAACTCTCCAAATGAGAAATTAGATCCCGGTGGATATGAACCAGTGAATAATGTATTCAGTCGTTAATATTCTCAGAAACACTGAGAGATAAGCAATAGCATATTTATATACTTCTGCAGGCATCCCATCATGATTAATTACTTTGCTATTGGAAAGGTTTATTGGTGCATTCCTATTTTCTGTGTATGTCACAAATATACAGGAAGTGCAATGTACTAGAGGCACTGACTTCATATACTAGAGACACTAGAGATATAAGTTAAAGCAACATAATGAACCAGTGTTGTATGAATGACAAGTGTATTTGCCTGACTATGTAACTATGATGTAGTTCATGTTATCTATGAGCGGAAAGCGACATATCCGTAGGAATCATGTAGCACCTGAGAAATGAGATGTATTCAAGTTCGATCCATAGAAGGGGGGAGGATAAATTCAGATCCTTGGATCGAGAGCCTCTCACTTGCATCAAGGCACCGCCCTCTAGGGGCAGGCCCGAGTAGTGCCGACTTCATACAGCAAATTTAGAATCCAGTGGCTGTGCCGTCAAGTGCTTGAAGTGTTCCTTGCACCAACGAGGAAACAATTTACCTCTTGCTACATGTATTATGTCAGGGTCCAGCTCGTGGGCCACCATGGCTATGTTTCATTAGCAGAGCCTCACATGATGTTGTGTATGCATTACCTACAAATTCCTATAAACTAAAAATTTGGGAACAATTAAAACCCTCAGTGACTGAGGTAATAAACAACCAATTGACTGATGTAACAAACACCTCATTTACTGATGTAACAAACACCTCACTGACTGATGTAACAAACACCTCACTGACTGATGTAACAAACACCTCACTGACTGATGTAACAAACACCTCACTGACTGATGTAACCAACAACTCACTGACTAATGTAACCAACAACTCACTGACTAATGTAACCAACAACTCACTGACTGATGTAACAAACACCTCACTGACTAATGTAACCAACAACTCACTGACTGATGTAACTAACACCTCACTGACTGATGTAACCAACAACTCACTGACTGATGTAACAAACACCTCACTGACTGATGTAACCAACAACTCACTGACTAATGTAACCAACAACTCACTGACTAATGTAACCAACAACTCACTGACTGATGTAACAAACACCTCACTGACTGATGTAACAAACACCTCACTGACTAATGTAACCAACAACTCACTGACTGATGTAACCAACACCTCACTGACTGATGTAACCAACAACTCACTGACTGATGTAACAAACACCTCACTGACTGATGTAACCAACAACTCACTGACTGATGTAACAAACACCTCACTGACTGATGTAACAAACACCTCACTGACTTATGTAACCAACACCTCACTGACTGATGTAACCAACACCTCACTGACTGATGTAACAAACACCTCACTGACTGATGTAACAAACACCTCACTGACTGATGTAACAAACACCTCACTGACTGATGTAACCAACAACTCACTGACTGATGTAACCAACAACTCACTGACTGATGTAACAAACACCTCACTGACTGATGTAACAAACACCTCACTGACTGATGTAACAAACACCTCACTGACTGATGTAACAAACACCTCACTGACTGATGTAACCAACACCTCACTGACTGATGTAACCAACACCTCACTGACTGATGTAACAAACACCTCACTGACTGATGTAACAAACACCTCACTGACTGATGTAACAAACACCTCACTGACTGATGTAACATACACCTCACTGACTGATGTAACAAACACCTCACTGACTGATGTAACAAACACCTCACTGACTGATATAACAAACACCTCACTGACTGATGTAACAAACACCTCACTGACTGATATAACAAACAACTTTCTGACTGATATAACAAACAACTTTCTGACTGAGCTAACAAACAACTCACTGACTGATATAACAAACAACTTTCTGACTGAGCTAACAAACAACTCACTGACTGATGTAACAAACACTTCACTGACTGATGTAACAAACACCTCACTGACTGATATAACAAACAACTTTCTGACTGGGCTAACAAACAACTCACTGACTGATGTAACAAACACCTCACTGACTGATATAACAAACACCTCACTGACTGATATAACAAACAACTTTCTGACTGAGCTAACAAACAACTCACTGATTGCATATGTGAGGTCAAGTCTCTACTATAAGACTGTTGTAATATTTCCTTTACTACACCTTAATAACGTGAGAGATCACGAAAGAGTTTGAAATAATACCACTTGTTACTTTAGTTACATAAATGAGAATCAATAATGATATAAAAATTAAAAACTTAGCATATTGAAAACGTTCAGTAGCCCGCCACATCCTACACTGTAAAACCGTCGTTGAAATGGACGATAAAGTGTATGATTCTTTGACTCACAAACAGAATCAACATTTGGGAAAATATTGTAGCTTTAATAAATAACAGTGTCTATTCCATAAACAAGAGCAAAACTGCCGCACACTCTCCTTTCCTCTGCAAACACCTCATTTATTAACCTTTTATTCCTTATAAAAAAAGCGTACTAAATATTTACGTTCTTATACATTGAAGAGCAAATCAATTTCGTTTACAGATATTTTGTTTCGGATAGTTCAGTGTTGTTACAGGCGCCCTTGATCAACTGTGTGCGAGATTCTCCGCACAAGTGTTCAGCTTGATATACAAGGCTGTATTCATGAGCCACCAATGCGTTTACAATGAACGTCTTTGGCTTATCTCGCAGAGCACAAATACTCAGAGACTCCAGGTAGGTCCTGCCCGCTCTGTAGCACTGTCGTAACCACCATCGCCGGCTTTGTATAATGACAGGTATACGAGTTGATAATGTAATATACATGGGATTTGATAATAGTATATATGCGAGGTGATAAAAGATCTCGCCATAAAGATTCAATGGATGTTAATTCGTTATACCATTAAAGTTGCCATAAATTTTGCGTTGGTAGCTGATTCTTTCTCCGGTGGACTTAATCTTGTTATATCTTAGCAACTGACGCTCATTTTACACTTTTCGTTTTCTTACGCGTTATCAAGCGTCATTTTTTGAACGTTCTCATATTTACCCAAACTTTCACTCTGTTAAGGTTGGGTTACGATGGGTTTAGCTAAATGTAACTATATATATATATATATATATATATATATATATATATATATATATATATATATATATATATATATATATATATATATATATATATATATATATATATTTAACAATGGTAAGCAAAGTACGGAATGGTACAGGACACTCTGGGCAGCAGAGCGTCTTCGGGAAATTATGAGAGCGTTTAAATTCGCATGTTCTTCATGCGCACGGTGTGAGGTCTGTCTCATCTTTAAGAATGAGTGTTAATTGGTCAGTTCGTGTAACGTCGTCCGTGACCTTAAAAATTTCCCCTTAATTTAATTGCCTTAGAACATGGGTCTCCAAACTGCGGCCCGCCACAAGATTTTGTGCGGCCCGCAACAACTTAATATTTATAAATAGTAAAACAAATAATTCCTCATTTTCAGTCACTTCAGTCACTCAAAGTTAAGAATTTTGTTGCTTGTAACAATTTATATGTCAAAATTTGTTCAAATGTTGACATATAAATTGTGTAACGTCACAGACCGGGCCGCAGGGGCGTTGACCCCTGGAACTCTCTCCAGGTAAACACAGCAGTGTACGAGCAGTGCAACACTGTACACAACAGTGTACGAGCAGTGAAGACAGGTCACTGTGTAACACTGTACACAGCAGTGTACGAGCAGTGCAGCACTGTACACAACAGTGTACTAGCAGTGAAGGAAAGGCACTGTGTCCTAACTTACTTTCTTTTATTTTCTCAGTGTTTCTTGTTATTAATGAGACGCTGGTGAGTAGCTTGTTTTATCATGATGGTCTAATGTGGAGGCTGTACCAGATGCTGGGAAACGTATACATATCTTTATCTGTTCCCCTGTGTATGACAAAGCCAATGGCAAGAAACTGAAATTACCTTAATATATTATTATTATTATTATTATTATTATTATTATTAGTAGTAGTAGTAGTAGTAGTAGTAGTAGTAGGAGTAGTAGAGTAGTAGTAGTAAGAGAGTAGTAGAGAGAGT
>WNWK01000673.1:257500-265000 GCA_009830355.1 Cherax destructor
CATGTCCCGAACCCACATACACACTGATATGTGTACACATTCTCATGAGCCTATCTACACTCTCCCACACCTTTTGTTAAAATTAAACAATTTAGTAAGGCAATAGCTGGGAGATTCTTGTCTATATATTTAGTTTCCTTTATAAATAAATTTGAATAAATGGTTAGGAAAACCAACAAGTTGATAAATGAGAAACTTGTGCAACATTTTGGTATATACTATCTGACTTTTTTTTGGGTTATCCTAGATTCTCTACACATATGCTGCTATGTATGATAATCTATGTAACTGTATTTGTGTATACCTGAATAAACTTACTTACTTGCCAGCCAGTGGCTTCTTCAGTCCAATACAGAGAATGTTAATTTACAGTATTTCAATGACATCCTTTGTGAAAGATGAGAATATGTGAAGTGACAAATATGAGGCACTTGTGGATAATTCAAAGAAGACACTTTTAAGAATCATCTTGTGAAAGTTGAACATTAACCTGTAATAATTGTAAACAAATTAATAAGTTTGTTTCGGTTTTCACAATTTCACTTTTATATTCACCACCACAAAAGCAACAACAAAACTTTCAGGGATAAAAACAAAACACGTTAAAGTTATGAAGATCATGTTTTTCTAACTGGGCTCATAGTTATATGTCCTTAACTGATTCAGAAAAATGAATTTTGAATACTTGAGTAATACTCAACATATCAGATGTCAGTAATATTGTGCTCTTCCGTTATGAGTGTTACCCATTACACTTCCTTTGATAAAGGTACAAAATATTAATGAGTGAAAAAAAGACTATACAGTGTACAATTTGTAATGGCGAAGAAAAGAAACACTTTACATAGCAAACATATCATGAAGGAATATTTGTGTGTTATTCTTTATCAACTCATGACTCAATCTCTGTACTCCATACAATATGTAATAATGTGCTCTACACTCACACAGACAGACAGACACACACACACACACACACACACACACACACACACACACACACACACACACACACACACGACTAGCAAAATTATTATAAAGTGAAAAAATGGCAGCAAACTTTATTATTTGAGGGGGACGTTGAGAGCTGTGAACCCCAAACACAGCATTTCCTCAGAGAGGAACTTAACTTTTCAAATGCAGCAACCCCATGAAGCACTGCCCATATATGATATTACAACACAAGTGTTTTAATATCAGTATATACAGGAGGAAGTAATTACAGGGGAGGACACACAGAAATCTGTGCCCTGTAAATACATCCACCCGGACAGGCTAGAAGCGTAGTCCAGGCAGAAGAGAAGAACTCCTCTACCTAGACTACCATGGAGAAGCCATCTGTTTTTAATTTAATTCTTGTATTTATGGGTCATGGTTTAAAAAAAATTATTTGAGTTTTTCTCAGTTTTCTCTCTCTTTTTTATTTGTTTGTTTGGTGTATCTATGTGTAACTGCCTGATCCTCGAATATTTTTTTTAGTATATAACGCAGTGATCCTTTTATCTCTGGAGTTAAATATGTGTAATATCGTAATATTTATATCGCTGATGTACATATTACTACGTACATTGACATTATTTTTTGTATCTCTGTTACAATGTGTATAAAACAGCTTAATTCTATGTTTATCTGTTATTACTACGTAACCAAGGACTTTTATATGAGGTAAGTGATTGGTAATCCTAGTATCAGTGAAAGGATAATTGAGATTAACACAACACTTGGTATTAAAATATTAGGAAACTAGATGTATTGTGGTCCCTGCGCTATACGGGAAGGTATTTCCGCATTGCATGACTCCAGCCCCCTGTACCTCAATGTATACGATGGGAATTATGCAGTGTGTGGCATAACATTGCAGTGTGTGGCATAATTTTGCAATGTGTAGCATAATTGTGCAGTGTGTGGCATAAGTTTCTCATTCAGTTTCATCTTGGTGTTCAAGTTTTGAAGATAATCAGAGGAGTAATTCTCAAGTAATGACTTGGAAACTAATAACACAAATTCTTCAATAAAAATTCAAATTAGGACATACACATCCCAGATATAACTCAATTTTTTTCCCTAGGATTCACCAGCTTTGAAGATAAATTGGAGATGCATTCTCTTGTTAAGTCAGAGAGAATAACTGCGACCCTGGAGCAGCTGGGTCGCAGTTAGTGGCCCGTGCTGTTCTTACCAGTGTACACTTGCTGGCTGGCTTGTGATTTCCTTATTAAAGATTTCACGGGCAGATCAAGTTTGAATATCACAAAGCAGTACTTGAAATGAGTACATTAAAACTAGAAATGATAAGTGCATTAGCATTTTATTCTGCTTGTGTTTATGTAATGTGTGGTGCTCATATATATCATTAATATTATAATAATTATTTTATTGTTATTATTTTTAATATTATTATTATTATTATTATTATTATTATTATTATTATTATTATTATTATTATTATTATTATTATTATTGATGATGATGATGATGATGATGATGATGATGATGATGATGATGATGATGATTATTGTTGTTATTAGAAGTAGTAGCAGTATCATAATATGAAACACGATAATAAAAATAATATAATAAATCATTTAAAATAAAAAAATAAAAAGGAAGTGTCTAGTTCAGATTGTGTTTGATCTGAGGAGTGTGAGGACACCAAGTGTTCATCTCACAGAGAGGACATGTCTCCTCCATGGAAAATACGACACGATGACAGGAGGATTAGGAAGATGATAGCAGGGTGAGAGTGATGACACACACATACACACACATACATACACACAGAGGAGAGATAGAGGGGATATGATAACGACTTATAAAATACTGAGAGGAATCGACAAGGTGGACAGAGACAGAATGTTTCTGAGGTGGGACACAGCATCAAGGGGTCACAGTTGGAAGTTGAAGACTCAGATGAACCACAATGATGTTAGGAAGTATTTCTTCAGTCACAGAGTTGTCAGGAAGTGGAATAGCCTGGGAAGTGATGTAGTGGAGGCAGGATCCATACATAGCTTTAAGGAGAGGTATGATAAAGCTCATGGAGCGGGGAGAGTGACCGAGTAGCGGCCAGTAAAGTGGCAGGGCCAGGAGCTACGACTTGACCCCTGCAACCACAACTAGGTGAGTACACACACACACACACACACACACACACACACACACGTCTGTGATGTTTACTCACAGTGAATATTAACATAACAATCAAGTGGTGTTATTGACAGTGTTTACTCACAACAGTAAACATTACGGTTGTTCTTGCAATGTCACAGTGAATAACAAATTATGGTCTCAGTGAACAAGAGATGAATACCCAAGGTTAGTTGGAGATGAAGATGAATAATGAAGTAAACGTAAGTGTAAGGTGACGTTGAACTGTGTTGTACATGCCGGTGTATAATACAAGTGAAAAAAAGAGTAAAGGAGAAAGTTGTACGTGTGAAGACGTAAACAAAACAACTGAGAAACAAAACTAAAAATTATAGTTAATGAAAAAGATTGTAAAATGAATAAACATGGGTTGGATGAGTGAAATGTGTGAAACCCAACATTGTATCTGTGTGTGGCGATGTTTCCTCCGTGGAAAACTAAATATTAATGCTCAGTAATAACCCACATGGAGACAGAAATTCAGAATATTAATTGATCTGTTTATTTCGACCGCCTGCTGGGGTCCTCTTCAGCAGATACACAAGTAAAAGGAAAACATGAATTTATAAGAAGGTTGCGCCTCTCAACCATGAAGGTGAACATGGAGCGTCACGTCAGTGCGTGGGAAGACAGGTCAAGGAATGAGTGTGATGACAGATCTTGAAGTAAAGATTAAAATTTGGATAGGAAATTCCTCTGTTTTATATAATTCCTGATCTTGTGTTGGCGTTCTAGATTTGGTTGGGTGCTGGTATGTACTTCTTGAGGGCGTTTTGCAATGACGTTTAGTTTCCATTGTCCCTGTGACGCTATGATTTTCCATTTGTAACTGCAGTGTGATTTGTATTTGATGGCTGCAACTTCCCAAAGAATATTGTGATTGTTGTTATTTACATGTTTAAAAACTGTTGAATTTTCCTGTACATAACGTATTGCCTTCAGATGTTCGATGACGCTCGTAGAGAGCCTTCGCCCGGCCTGTCTGCCCGTTGTATACTGAATTAGCTCGATAATCAATGTGGGAACGAGCAAAAAAAAAAAAAAAACACTTAATGTATTTCTTTCACCAAAAATGAGTGCAATTTACAGTATGATACATAGGAGTGTATGTAGACGAATGGTTTTTGGGACCTGACGAGCTTTTGGAGTG
This sequence comes from Cherax destructor, assembly GCA_009830355.1. Taxonomy (NCBI): domain Eukaryota; kingdom Metazoa; phylum Arthropoda; class Malacostraca; order Decapoda; family Parastacidae; genus Cherax; species Cherax destructor. The sequence continues at coordinate 261,798 of WNWK01000673.1, forward strand.
TGAGCAGGGTAATATTTTGTGAAGGAATTCAGGGAAACCGGTTAGCCGGACTTGAGTCCTGGAAATGGGAAGTACAATGCCTGCACTTTAAAGAGGAGGGTTTGGGATACTGGCAGTTTGGAGGGACATCTAAAGTGTCGTATCTGAGCGCCTCTGCAAAGACAGTGATTATGTATGAGTGATGGTGAAAGTGTTGAATGATGATGAAAGTTTTTTTTCTTTCTTTTTTGGGTTTTTCTTTCTTTTTGGGTCACCCTGCCTCGGTGTAAACTGCCGACGTGTTAAGAAAATGTACAGTAAGGTAATATTCAAACAAGATACGGTGCAAACCGTGTATTACCAGACTTGGAGGTAAGTCAGTGAATAGTGGTCACTGAAGATGGTAACAACGTGATGTAATAATGAGATGAACACATCAAAGTGTTCCAGAGCAAGAACCAGTGCCAGGTCTTCCTTCTCTGTTGTTAAATAAGCCCGCTGATAGGCTTCAAATTTACGTGAGAAGTAAGCCACTGGCTTACTTATAATAACTGAAACTTGGCAGTGGATGAAGAAACAGGATTAGGAAAATAACAGCTAGCCGAGGGAGATGATAGAAGATCGAGGGAGATAAGAGATAGGCGAGGACATTGCCAACAGTTTAAGGGAAATGACAGAGCAGGAAAAGGGAAGTGACAACAGCATGGCCACATTACTGATACTAGAAAGAATTCCAGAGTGTGGCCAGTGTGAGCTGTTTACTGTGCCTAGAATTTTAGATAGTTGTTTTGCTGAAACACTTGCCAGTCTGTGAGGTAAACTACTAGGGAAGAGTTTACTAACCTGCATGAAATGCACGAGAATTTTTCCGGTTCCTCTAAGGCAGTAGTTTCTCTGAGGTGTGATGCCCTCATAGTTGTCTTGGTCGCTAAGTCGTCACTATTATAAATAATTACTACTGTGTCAGTTACAGTAAGTTTATTGAGGGTTTCATTGTGTACTCTTTATTTACTGAATGAAAATTAATTTCAGAATTTATTTGATAAAAGAGAAATTGAAACTTATACAACCATGTAACAAAAGTGAAGAACATTAGTATTAAAAGTTTCCAGTTATCGTATGGATTCCATAATATTGAAATCATTCAGAAAAAGGCAGATTAAAAGTTCTTAAACACATTATTTCGACGTCGTCGAATTAGTAGTTTTGTCTCAAGGATTTTTGTATCGTGGTGGGGGAGGTAGGGAGGGAGATAGGGGGTGTTTACTCTCGTGTTGATTTTACACTTCTACTACCACCACTTCTACTAAAACTCTCTCTACCACCTATTTTAATAATACAAGAAACTGAAATTACCAAAATGTTATTTGCGCCCACTGTCAGCCTCAGAGTTATCTCTGAGTTAAAAAAAAACTTCCAGTGGAGGCCACTGGGTCGTCTGTAAGGTACACCCCCCCCCCCCACTTACTGATTTTTTTATGATTTCCAGAGGTCCATGTGTACAGGAGTCCATCTGTGTCCCCTCAGATATTTTCCCTTCTCCACTTCCCCAAGGTCAGCCTCAAATACCAGTATCCTTGCCTTTCCCAGGTTCATGTGTCCAGGAATCCATCCGTGGGCCCCCGGATGTCTCCCCTTCCCCATTTCCCTAAGGTCAGCCTCGCTTCTCTCAGTATCTTTATTTCTTGCTTCCAGCCTCCTGCCTTCCCCAGGTTCATGTATCCAGGAATCCACACGTCTTCAGACCGCATGTCTTCCCTTCTCCACTTCTCTAAGAACAGCGTGTTCTTATATTATTGCCTTGCTAAGATCCATGGCTCAGGATATTCACCCTTCCCTACTTCCTCGAGGACAACATGTCCCACCCCAGGTACATGGTTCCATGTGTTCTTACAAACGACCTTCCCCACATCCCTAAGGTTAGAAAGTCCCACCCCAGGTACATGGTTCCAGGTGTTCTTACAAACACTCTTTCCCATTTCCCCAAGGTCAACAATTCCTACCCCAGGTACATGGTTCCATGTGTTCTTACAAACGACCTTCCCCACATCCCTAAGGTTAGAAAGTCCCACCCCAGGTACATGGTTCCAGGTGTTCTTACAAACACCCTTTCCCACTTCCCCAAGGTCAGAAAGTCCCACCCCAGGAACAAGGTTCCAGGTGTTCTTACAAACGACCTTGCCCACTTCCCCAAGGTCAGCAAGTCCCACCCCACGTACAAGGTTCCAGGTGTTCTTACAAACGACCTTGCCCACTTCCCCAAGGTCAGCAAGTCCCACCCCAGGTACATAGTTCCAGGTGTTCTTACAAACGCCCTTCCCCACTTCCCCCAAGGTCAACATTTTTGCCACCCAAAAAGTACTGTCCCCATATGATATAAGTACACAAGTGTATAAATATCACTATATTCAGGAACATGATATTACAGAGGAGGACACACAGACAAATCTGTGCTCTGTAAAAACATCCGCGACCCGTCGACTACCTAGAGAGATCTCCCATCCAGTTAGCCCACCATGAACTTTTTAGACCTCCATTTATGTTTCATATTGCATATATATTTATTTTAATTAATAGATTCGTCAAATAAGTAGCTGTTTAATAGAATTTGTGAACATGTTATTGCGTATAAATGAGTGTCCGCGTGTGAAGCAATCTTTTCCCAATATGAAAACTGCAGATATTGTTATTTTTTTGTTATTCCTCTTTTATATTTGTAAGGAATGCAAAGTGCCACAGGTGCACACAGGTACAAATCACAACACAATTCAGCATTTTCGTACATGTCCCATGCACATTCACTGACACATATATTCCTACGGAAAAAAACAAACGTACCTTATTTTCGGTATGAGACATACTCACACGTTCATTGAACAAAGTACTTAATCGTCTCAGGTCACTATAACTATTATGTAAAAACACACACGCACACATTTCACACTCCAAATCCTATGTTATGTACACACATACACATGCATGTGTACACATTCTCATACATTTAAACAAACCTGACTCACTTTTTTTTTAGGTCTTCACATGTTCACTTCTCTCACCTCTGTATTGTCAAAGAAAACATTCATCAAAACACACACAAAATAAAAACTCTCAGGGAGACTCCATCACAACATAAAAAAAAATGGAGTTCATTAATTCAGCCTGGCCAGAATGCCTCTTTGTTAATGTCTCCCATACTATTTTACGTACTGTTATTTGTGAACGTT
>WNWK01000673.1:270000-409231 GCA_009830355.1 Cherax destructor
GCCTGATGTAAACTATATAAAAAATTAATATCGGTTATTTTAGGATATATTCCTATATTTACGTATCTTTAATCACCAGTTACGAAAAAATGCAAACAGGCGACTTACGTTTGCCAGTCTGAGGGACTGATTGCCTCAAACTCCTCCTCACCTTCCACCATTTCTCTGCATTGGACTGAAGAAGCCACTGGCACACTGTTTTAAAGTGGAGTGTTGGCTGCACCATCAGCTGTCCGTCACTGTTATCTCCAGCCACGACTGGTTACTCGTAGTTCACAGTCTTGTGGAGGGTAACATGTGTGTAATTAACTAGCATTATTGCCAAGATTTGGATAATATAGATACAAAGAAACACGTCAGATCACTGGGTCCAACACTGGAACCGACAAGAGCAGTACTGTACTGCTCTTGTCAGCCAAAGGGCCCTCGGCTATTCCGTCTTCACGTGCCCTTAGACACACCGTTTTACAGCGCCTCACCACTGTGCCAGTACCATTGAACGGTTCACCTTATGGCAAGGACCTGTGTAAGCAATTTTTCCTGACGAATAAAATAAGTAAAACACGCTAAGAAGTTCATCGTTGTTACATACTAAAGAGTCCATATACCTATCATGGCTCTGAGCATCATCGTCCCAGCGGCCCAGGGTGATGCTGAGTTGAATTAAAAATAATAGTACACTTTTGTCACAGAGAATTCAATCGTCAGTACCTGGGAAAAAAAATCTTCCATGTTCATCTCTGGGATAATAATAATCACTGGTACATTGGAGAGAATTATATCTTGCGAAGGTCCCCAGACATTCTTTAAACTATTTCTAATTTCTCTCTAACAGGAGCTATAGTTCAACACCTGCTAACAACTAAGGGGCTGTACGCAATACCCTCAAGAGGCACAGGACTTTAAATTAAGCTAAACCCTTTCAGCAAGGATATGAGATGATGCTCTGCATCCTCAGAGGCCCAGGAATTAGAGCTCGATATCCTCAAAACGTCCAGGAATTGCAGCTCAACACCTTCAGGAGGATCAAGGGCTGTATGTAGCTCAACGCCCTCAAAAGGCGCAGGAGTTGAAGATCAACATCGTCAGGAGGCCCAGTAAAATTCCTGGAAGCAACTGCGTGATAAACCAAAGTTGCAAGATGGAAGGCGGTATGTAATCTGTGGTTATCACAGGGCAAGGACCCCTCCAGAGGTGTCTGCTGAGAACTTGGTCGTGCGTCTCTGGCGCTCTTATCTCTCCGTCGGTGGCTCTGATTACTGCCCTTGTCACTCAGCGGCACCCAACTTTAACACCTTAATCAGCGAGCAATCACACTCTAAATGATCAAATGAGGTGACGGCAGACTCGCTCGGGTCAGGCATATTGCTGGACGGCGTCATTTGTAGCTGGCGTTGCCAGGAGAAGCACAGGAGATGCAGAGGTGGGAGGTGCTAAGAGATACAGAGGATAAAACGAAGTAAGAGATCCAGAGACGTTGAAAGGAGGCTGTGGGAGGTGCTAAGAAACGCAGTGGAAGAAGTAGGAGACGGAAAAGAGGCAGAGTAAGGGATAAGGAGATTCACTGGGGAAGCAGGAGACGCATAAAAGGCAAAGATTTGAAACGGCAGAGTGATGAAGTAGGGTTTTCATTGTGAGTCCAGAAAGCTGTGGAAAAAAATACAGAAAGATGATGCAAGGCTTCGCAGGTAGACTGATAACTCACTAAAACTAAATATATGAACCATTTTATTTATATCTTACAATGTTCATCTTGTGAGAGGCAGCTCAAAAAAAAGACAAGATTACAGAAGTCGTACAGTTTCATCATTTAATAATCTTAGTGCAATATGCGGAAGCAATTCATAAAATTCCAAATAAGTGATTAATTATTTTGTCTCATGATTATTACATCTTAACCAGTTTTAATTTTCTTGAGTTACATTCCCTCCAATACTTTCCTGAGAGTCTGGTATTGTACACTTTTACTGTTCCTTTTCCTGAAGGCTTTTTTGTTTTGACATGATCGTGATCTATTGCATACATCAGCATTAACAGAAGCGAATATATGTGCAAAACAACCACGGAGGGAGTAGAATGATAGCTCTAGACCTTTCGTGTTGCAATCAACATATTATCAGGAGCTTGCAAATTTGCAGAAAAGAGGAGGGTGTCCAAGCAAATAACGTTCCCAGAGGACCGCCTTTACTGGAGTGAGCGAGAAAGGGAGGGAGAAAGGAGAGGGTACCGGAAGTGCCCTAGGCACAATAGTGCCCATAGCTAGAAAGATGAATATTATAGCATTAGAAAAAATCCCGTCTATTAAATTCACCGTGGAAAAAGAAGTGGACTGTAAACTTCCATTCTTAGATGTGTTGATACACCGGGTTGATAGAAAGTTTAAGTTTACAGTATACGTATAGGAAAACCACCAATATTTTTTTCCTGCAGTTTCTGAGGGTTGAACCAGAGTTTGCCTCAGAATTATGTGGGATGAATATCTGTGGCAGGCTTTCTTGTTATTGCAGATGTCTTCCCCTGTTAATGAGTTTATTTTAATGAGCCCCGTTTCCTTTACGTAACTTTTAGAAATCTTCCCTATATATGGTACCGTTTTCTCTTGTAATTGAAATGAGCACGTTGTCTCGTGGAGGATATAATTGCCAGTGACTCCTATATCCCTGACAATATATTTATATATTTAAAGTTATTGATGTCATAGGGAAATATGACCGAATTTTTTATTATTGCTACGTTAATTTCGTTTAGGCTATTACAATATCAATGCTTGTGGGATTTTTTCTAATGCCATAATATTCATTTTTCTGGCTATGGGCACTGTTGTGCCCATAGCCGTATAGGCGTATAGTGATGGGCGTACATCTCAGTACATATACACAGTTTATACATGACTGGTAGTGTATAGGTGAAACTTGGCCTCGATGATTCTCTTGCAATCCAGACTTTAACCCTAATAAATCAACATTAACCCACAACAGAAACTTAAGAGAATCGCTTCCTTTCTTTAACATGAAGTAGCAAATACAGTAATTTTGAAGTTATATTTGTCCTCTCCTAATATTTATATTTCAGCCATTTGTGTATAATTATCCAGTAAAGCAGCTGTATGACTGTGGTCCCTCGAGAAGAGTGTTTTCATACACAGCGTGATTTTCCAGAAGGACTAGCACTTTTAAACACATTTCTACCCTATCCCATGGATGAGACCTAAAACAGTCAGCTGATACACAAGTGTACCTAATTTTTACTGCTAGGTGAGCAGGGTGTAAAGGTGTAAGAAAATGCTTCTCTTGGCCAGGGAATCGAACTCAAGACTGCGATTGTGAATCAAATGGTCTCACCAGCGGTCTCCGCGGTACCCCGTCCTTCACAAGTGATGCAGCCCATCCTCTTATATGTCAGTATTGCTGTGATGCTGAGCGTCAGGAAGAAGTCTGTGGTATCTGGCTACCCAGTTTGCCTGGGTCTCGCATCCCTCATTTTGTTTGTTCACTTCTCTGCTCCTTCTTCTCTGCTCCTTCTTCTCTGCTCCCTCTATATCTTTCTGTATACTTTCCTTTCTGATGTGCTGTGTCGGTTAATTTCTCTCTCTCTCTCTCTCTCTCTCTCTCTCTCTCTCTCTCTCTCTCTCTCTCTCTCTCTCTCTCTCTCTCTCTCTCTCTCTCTCTCTCTCTCTCTCCCTCTCTCTCTCTGCTTTTTCATTAGTTGCACAAACTATCAGACTATCTCGTTCTTGTCTTAGCAGGTGTGATAGTAACACCACTATGTTCCATGAACGCAAGATCTTTCGACATGGTTACCCCTAAATCCCTTAAATTTATCTTCCAATCTATAGAGTGATTCCACTTCATTTTGAACTTCGTTCCACAACAATCAACTATAGCTGAGTACTTCTTAATTGCTAGGTAAACAGACATAATGTGTAAGTAAACTACAAACTCTAATCACACAATAGAGCGAAAAAGTAATGTGAAGGACATGGGAGTGTTAATGTCAGAGGATCTCTCCTTAAAGGATCACAACATTGTCACTATCTCATCTGCGAGGAAAATGATAGGATAGATAATGAGAACTTTCAAAACGAGGGATGTCATGCGAATGATGATCCTTTTTAAGTCACTTGTTCTCTCTAGGTTGGCATAATGCTCTACACTAACAGCTCTATTCAGGGTAGGAAAAATCGCAGATCTAGAGAATGTACAGAGAGCCTTCACTGGATGTATAAATTCATTCAAGTACGTTAATTACTAGGAACGTTTGGAGTCTCTTGACCTGTAGTCTCTTGAAAACAGGCAAGAGAGAGACAACATAATCGTCACCTGGAAAAACCTATAGAGACTGGTCCCAGATCTGCACACAGAAATATTTCCCTACGAAAGCAAAAGATTAGGCAAACGGTGCATAATGCCCCCAATGAAAAGCAGGGTCTCCATGAGTACACTAAGAGAAAACACAATAAATGTCATGGGCTCAAGTCTGTTCAACAACCTCCCACCATGCATAAGGTGAATTACCAATAGACCCCTGGCTGCTTTCAAGAGGGAACTGGACAATTATCTCAGGTTAGTACCTGATCAGCCGGGTTGTGGTGGCTTGTTGGATTGTGTGCGGCCAGCAGTAAAAGCCTGGTTGATCAGACCCTAATTCATCTGGAGGCCTGGTCAAGGACTGGGCTGTGGGGGCGTTGACCCCCGGAACAACCTCCAGGTAGATACTCATCGTCTCCACTCGCTCTAGAACTGAACCCGGCTCATTAGGTTGTGATTTGAAGGCGCTACCAATGATCTGTTAAATATCTGGGGTTTTTTATACATGGTAATTTTTGACCCAGTTTTTACAGCCAGCATTGTAACCAGAGAAATGGAGAGTGATAAGAGAGCCTTCTGCTGTACTATCATCGCCTCATCTGTCTACGCAGAAATGACTATATCAAGGCCCTAATTTAGTTTTTGTCAACAATATAGATGTATTGTAAAGTTAAATTTTCTCCGGTCTTTATGTTTTCAAATTTTAGTTGAAATAAAATTAAACAGAAAATATGAAATAGTCAGAATACCAATATGGTAGGTTGCTAGAAGGTGAAGCGGCAGTGACAGGAGTTGACTCGACCCATGTAAACACAAAGCAGCGAGTACCTACACGTGTTAAATGTTCCACACCCACACGAGCAACTCTGCCAGCTGGGAACCTCAATATGGATCGAAGAATTACCTTGGGTCTGTCCTTCCCATGAACGCCTCCTCCACCAGTTTACTTATTCTTATATAACTGTCTTTAGTTATTACCCCTAGGTGTGAGCACGGGACTCCCCTGGCCAGTGGTCCCATCGGCTCACCCTCTGGTGGGACACTACCCTAGCCAGTGGTCCCATCGGCTCGCCCTCTTGGACGCTACCCTGGCCGGTGGTCCCACCAGCTCGCCCTCTCGGGCACTGAACCAGTCACTGCCTGACGAGCCACCACAAAATGCACAAACTCACATTCAAGATACGTAAAAAAAAAAATTAACAAACAATACACTAACATTCCGGAGATTGTCCGTTCATTTTAACTTTAGACACATTGATTGGAACAATGTGACAGGTAATCTTGAGTCTAGTGACTTTCTTGATACGGTTCAGGATTGTTTTTTAAAACAGTTTGTGACAGAACCAACTAGAGGTAGCAACTTGCTTGATTTGGTTCTTGCTAACAAAGAATCACTAATTAATAATCTTGAGGTTAATGAAGAGCTTGGGGAAAGCGATCACAAATCACTTAGTTTTAATATATCATGGAATTACCCAGGTAACTGCAATCAAGTCTCAGTTCCAGACTTTCGTGTAGCTGACTTCATGGGGCTGAGAAATTACCTGGTGGGCTAATTGGGATGACCTGACTATGGGTCAGGTAGATGGTTTGGTTGCCAATATGACGTTTTTCAGAGCATAGTTCTAGCTGCCCAGACAACTTTTGTTCCAAGTAGGGAAATTAGATCTAACAAAAATGATCCTAAATGGATGAACAATAGATTAAAACATCTCATTGGTCAAAGAGAGGCATATATAGGCGTATCAAAAGAGGGGATGGACAGATAAGAAATCAATATTTTCAATTAAAGAGAGAAATAAAAAAAGGAATAAGAAAAGCAAAAGGGATTATGAGGCTAAGGTCGCAAGGGATTCGAAGACTAACCCAAAAGGGTTCTTTCAGGTATACAGAAGTAAGATTAGGGACAAGATAGGCCCACTTAAGAGTAACTCAGGACAGATCACGGACAGTGATAAGGATATGTGTGAAATTTTCAATACTTACTTCCTCTCAGTTTTTACTCAGGAAGATACTAGCAGAATTCCAGAAATAATAAATTATGTAGAGCTGGAAGATAACAGACTATGCTCGATTGGGGTAACTAGTGACATGGTCCTCAGACAAATAGAGAAATTAAAACCTAACAAATCCCCAGGCCCTGATGAACTGTTTGCAAGAGTTTTAAAGGAATGTAAAGAGGAACTTAGCAAACCTTTGGCAAATCTTTTCAATATATCACTACAAACTGGCATAGTGCCAGACAAGTGGAAAAGGGCAAATGTAATACCTATTTACAAGGTAGGTGACAGGTCCTTAGCTTCGAACTATAGACCAATAAGCCTTACCTCCATAGTTGGTAAATTTATGGAATCAATAATTGCCGAGGCAATTCGTAGCCATCTTGAAAAGCATAAATTGATTAATGAATCTCAACACGGTTTTACAAAGGGGCGTTCATGTCTTACGAATTTACTAACTTTTTCACTAAGGTGTTTGAGGAAGTGGATCATGGTAATGAATATGATATTGTGTATATGGACTTCAGTAAGGCTTTCGATAAAGTTCCACATCAGAGGCTACTGAGGAAACTTAAGGCACACGGAATAGGAGGAGAAATTTTTCCTGGGTAGAGGCATGGTTGACTAATAGGCGGCAGAGAGTTTGCATAAATGGAGAGAAATCAGAATGGGGGCGTGTCTCAAGCGGTGTTCCACAGGGGTCAGTTTTGGGCCCCTGTTGTTTACAATTTACATAAACGACATAGATGAGGGAATAAATAGTAGCATAAGTAAATTTGCTGATGACACCAAAATAGGCCGTCCAATTCATTCAAACGAGGACATTAGAGCACTCCAGGATGATTTGAATAGACTGATGCAGTGGTCGGAGAAGTGGCAGATGCAGTTTAATGTAAACAAATGCAAAGTTCTAAATGTTGGGCAGGACAATAACCATGCCACATATAAGCTGAATAATATAGATCTTATTACTTGTAATTGCGAGAAGGATTTAGGAGTTCTGGTTAGTAGTAATCTGAAGCCTAGACAACAGTGCATAAGTGTTCGCAATAAAGCTAACAGAATCCTTGGCTTCATATCAAGAAGTATAAATAACAGAAGTCCTCAGGTTGTTCTTCAACTCTATATATCTTTGGTTAGGCCTCATTTAGATTATGCTGCACAGTTCTGGTCACCGTATTACAGAATGGATATAAATGCACTGGAAAACGTACAGAGGAGGATGACAAAGTTGATCCCATGTATCAGAAATCTTCCCTATGAGGATAGACTGAGGGCCCTGAATCTGCACTCTCTAGAAAGGCGTAGAATTAGGGGGGATATGATTGAGGTGTACAAACGGAAAACAGGAATAAACAAAGGGGATGTAAATAGCGTGCTGAAAATATCCAACCAAGACAGGACTCGCAGCAATGGTTTCAAGTTGGAAAAGTTCAGATTCAGGAAGGATATAGGAAAGCACTGGTTTGGTAATAGAGTTGTGGATGAGTGGAACAAACTCCCGAGTACCGTCATAGATGCTAAGACGTTGTGTAGTTTTAAAAATAGGTTAGATAAATACATGAGTGGGTGTGGATGGGTGTGAGCTTGTACTAGGTCAGATGCAGTGCTCCTTCCTTAAGTGAATGTAACCTGACCTGTACTAATTCCTTAAGTGGAAGTGACCTGACCAGGTGGTCGGCTGGACAATTATATGAGTGGGTGCGGTTGGGTGTGAATTGGTCCTGACTAGGTTGTGCTACTAGGTCAGATGCAGTGCTCCTTCCTTAAGTGAATGTAACCTGACCTGGCTGGGTCGGGGCATTGGCTTAAGCCGTTGGAGATTTGGACCTGCCTCGCATGGGCCAGTAGGCCTGCTGCAGTGTTCCTTCTTTCTTATGTTCTTATGTTCTTATGCTGGAAGCTGTGAGAGTAAGAAAGTGCAGCAGACGTAAAGAGGAGGAGGAGGAAAGGAGAATGACCATGAAGAGGGGAGGAACAGAAAAAATAGTAATGAGGAAGAGGAAGAAATTAGAAGTGAGCAGGAGTGGTAATGAGAACATAAGTAGTAGCTGAAAGGGGGTAATTCTGAGGAAAGAGTGAGAAGCTGGTAGGGAGGAAGATGGTGCGTTTGTAAAAGAAGGAGGAAGGGGAGGATGAATATATAAATGGGTTGGAATAGTGAGAAATGGAGAAAGGAATTCGGAGAGAAAACGAGAAAGGGAAAGATCAAATTAATGAAGGAGTAGTATCAGACTTGAGTATCCTACTTCAGTCTGATTAATCTCTTCTGTTTTGATACTTGGTTCGTAGTCTCACAAACAAAGATCCCGGGCACAATCCTGGTGCATGTGGAAACACAATGGCCTCTCCCTATACTTGCTGCCCCTGTCCTCCTAGCAGTAAACAGATATGTATTAATATTGGTAGAATTACCGACAATATGTTAAGTAAAAGGACACAAATGCAACTAATGAGACATTTTATTGTGGCAACATTTCGCTCTCCAGGAACTTTGTCAAGCCGTTACGGAACGGCTTGACAAAGCTCCTGGAGAGCGAAACGTTGCCACAATAAAATGTCTCATTAGTTGCATTTGTGTCCTTTTACTTAACAGTAAACAGATACCAGGGTGTTAATCGAGTGTTTTGTGTCTTACCCTAGGAATGTAGTAGTGTACTTAGATTAGGATAGTCTGTAAATGGAACTGAGGTACAATAACAGTTCTTGACCTGCGAATTTTTCATTATAAAAAAAGAAAAAACACACAATATATCTACAGAGCGATAAATGATTAAATTCTTTGGTGAAATCCTTAGCGGCTCGTGTCATGCAAGCGCCGGGTACTACGGCTTCTCGCTCTCGTTTATCGTGTCCTAAAATGATGTAATATTCGTATGCGATGTGAAGTATTTCGATTAAAGTCTTTGATTAAAGGTCAAGGCATGGACGACCGTGGGTAAGAGAGAGAGAGAGAGAGAGAGAGAGAGAGAGAGAGAGAGAGAGAGAGAGAGAGAGAGAGAGAGAGAGAGAGAGAGAGAGAGAGAGAGAAAGTAGAATAAGAGGGAAAGAAGGGAGGTAGGTCAGGGGAAAGGGCTGTATATAGGTAGAAAAATTCGATCCTTAGCTCATTGTATAAAGAATCTGACTCAATTGCTACTCAGCAGCAGTACTAGAGATAAAAAAAAAAACGGGATTGCTTGGTTAAGAAAAAAGTATGACCACAATATAGAGCAAGTGATAATTACTGATGTCGAAGTGTTGACATTTTAGTAACTTTTTTTAAAATTATTTTCAATAAGATTCATGCAGTGTAATGATTCAAAGTTACCAGACTAAAAGGCGTTAAGCAAACTTCCTAAACGTTGATTTTTTAGAACAGTGAGTAGGTCCCTCACAGTCTGATCGATCAAATCACAGCCTCCAATATCTCCACATCTCAGAAGACTTCTGCTTGATCACCAGTATGCAACTTAACACTTGCATACATAAAGAGCAAGGTGAGTCTTGCATACTTGTGACAGGACCATTATTGCAGCTACCTATAAGGCCGGATTATAGTTTGCGAGATAAGCAATCTCACGAGATCTTAAGAGAAAGAAGGGCTGATGACCAAAAACAGGTTGAAGTCACGTTCTTCAATAACGTGAGATATTCCTGATAGAGTGAAACATGAAACTTGAGATAAAGCTCTGATCCCGTTAGTTTCTTCCTATCTAATAAATACAGCTTACGAAGATGATACAAGCAGTCTTAGAAGAGGTTTCGTGGTGAAACTACCGGTTCATTAAAGGATAATCAAAGATAAATGATAATTATTGTCAATTAATCATTAACATTCATCGGCAAAATTCTCATAACTTCTCAACCGTTCTTGCCAACCGTAAAACCAGCGTAGTTAACATCACATTCTGCGTATCCACCATATGGTGGATACGTTAAACAATACTTAGTTAAGATTTGCAGAACCATGGAACAACACATCAGGTAACACTAGTACACATGTCAGAGACGAGTTTACCAACGCCTCTGGTATAAAGAAGAACTCCAACAACCATCTCATGAGCTTCAAAGACGCCAATTTATTTATAATCGAAAAACTGCTCTTATTTCCACTACCACTACCATTACAAAATTCTGCAGTTGTATGATTTTAGTTGTTCCTACTAGGTTCATTCTGCCCAAACTGGATACAACCATCAAGTAGCCTTCTCTACATACAGTACCTAATCTTGTATCTACTAAGGAAACTCCTACTTCATTTCTCTGTATGGGAATGAAAAAGTCCCTGAAAAGCAAAATATGTCCCAATACCACATTAATGTTTTATTTACATAGTCTCAAGTTTATTCAACATCTGTGTACATCTGTATTAAGACCTCGGTTAGATTATGCAGTGAAGTTTTGGCTTCCATGTTACGAAATTGATATAAATAGATTGGAGAATGTACAGAGAAGGATGACGAAGTTATTCAACTGTACAAGAAATCTTTCCTCTGAAGATAGATATACAGTGATACCTCTCATATCCGAACTATTTGGGGATGAGACCGGTTCGGAAATACGGAGTTTCCGGATACGTGAGGGGGAAAAAATGCGCATCGTACCGTCATATCGCCATCCGTACCCCGTCATATAGCCATCGGCAAAGGCATTGTAGGTTTAAAACACGAGTCCAACGTCGTCTAGCTATGGGCCTAGACACTCTGGGCTCGAATAACCGCCTCCCGGATTTCACGGGCCACCGAACCATAATTTTCAAATGGGCTGTGGACAGTGGATGCTCCAAATACTCCAAAAGTGTTTCAAATCCTGTCCTTACTGCTGAAGTTTTTGGTCTTGGAGGCATTGGGTCGTCGTCGTCACTTTCGGAATGTTCCAGGTGCAACACTGATTCTGCAATCTCTGCATCCGTCAGAGATTGCACACCAGGGACGTCCTCGTCACACTAGCCAGTCCTGCACGTCATCTTCTGTAGTTTTTTCCCCAGCCTATGACCAACCTGCTTCCACGTGCGACAACATTTCCCTCTTTTTTTCTAGAGTAAGCACATTCCTGGCCCTCTTTGGTGCCATACACAAGATAGCTAGAACAAAACACAGCTGTAATAATGCTAACAGGAGGGCGAAGACCGCGACTCCTAGTGGCCAACCGGTACACTAAAGTGCGCGCCAAGTTTGATTCAACCTTCTGCCGTATCCGAACGGCTGTTCGGATGTTTCGGTAATAATTTTAGAATTTTGCCCTTTCCCAGGGCCTGTTCGGATATTGGCGAGGTTAGGATAATGGCAGGCAAGATATGCGAGGTATCACTGTATATCCCTGAATCTGCACTGTGAAAATCCATAGAATGGAGATATGATTGTGGAATTAAAGCAGTAAACGGGTATAAATAAGGGATATAAATAAGGTGCTGAGGAGATCTAACCAGGAAAGAAATTCGAAACAATTGTTTAAAGTTAGAATAAATTAAAATATAACAAATATAACAAAATACTGATTTATCAATAGTTGTAGGCAAGTGGAACAATCTATCAAATAGTTAAATATGAGTGAGACATGGTGAATTTGAGAAGAAAAGGCCTAGCATGGACTTGTAGGCCTACTACAGTGATCCTGTATTTGTCGTGGGGGTTCGGAGGCCTCTAGCTGGCGGCACACATGAGCTGGACTCGTGACGTCACGCAAGAAGGGAGCCTGTCTATAAAGTAGCTGGGATTATCTAAGTATACTATACAGTACACAGTGACATACAACAGCTCGGTCTCGTGTCACGGGCTTTACAGGAAAACGTTTGACTTAAGAAACAAAATAAATAAAAAAAAACATTTGCTTTAACATAATTTCTATAGAAAATATTAATAAACATGAAACTCGCCTGTATCAGTATTGTGAGACTGCAAGGAAGGTCAACCCGCCATAATTCCAAGCACTGAGCAGAGCGAAATATTATGTATATGAAGCAAGCCTTCGAGGTATGTAGCAATATGTATGTCTGTCAGACCTGTCATGCCTGTCAGTGCAGTGGTGATTTGCAACTGCGAACGATCGCTAAACTATTGCAATGTGCGCCCCTGTGAAATTATATCAGTCCTCCCCTTCCCCTTCCTAAAAAAAAAGTATCTCGGTCATAAAAAAATGCCATTCTTTGAGTCTTAATATTTCTCCTAATCAGACTTACTGTTGAAAAAGCTGGTTCCTGTGAAGGTCTGGAGGAGAGAGAGCGAGGGAGGGAGTTCCGGGGGTCAACGCCCCTGCAACCCGGCCCATGACCAGGCCGATGCTGAAGGGCTCTTGATCCGAGGAATTTGAGTAATTCTCCCTATCCTCGGATCAAACTTGATTACTGCCTCAGCCCAGGTGCTGTATAACTCATAGCGGATTAATGTCCCCGTAAATAAAAAAAAAATATGTAGTAAGACAAATGACTGCAGACAGTGTGAGAGGAATGAACACACCTGCATTCACGTGTTGAAGAAGTTCCAAGGTCGTGGAGCCTTGATCACTTCAGATACATCGTGTACTAAAAGTGATCAAGATCCAAGTGTCTGAAGGTAGTGTCCTAAGTGACTGCATACTTATCCATTTCCATCAAAGATTAGAAAACAGGTATTGACAGGGACTGCCTTCCTTTCACAAGCGGTGTTCCACAGGGGTCAGTATTGGGCCCCTTGTTGTTCACAATTTACATAAACGACATAGATGAGGGAATAAATAGCGACATAAGCAAGTTTGCCGATGACACCAAAATAGGCCGTCCAATTCATTCAAATAAGGACATTAGAGCACTCCAGGAAGATTTGAATAGACTGATGCAGTGGTCGGAGAAGTGGCAGATGCAGTTTAATATAGATAAATGCAAAGTTCTAAATATTGGACAGGACAATAACCATGCCACATATAAACTAAATAATGTAGATCTTAATACTACTGATTGCGAAAAGGATTTAGGAGTTCTGGTTAGCAGTAATCTAAAACCAAGACAGCAGTGCATAAGTGTTCGCAATAAAGCGAACAGAATCCTTGGCTTCATATCAAGAAGCATAAATAATAGGAGTCCTCAGGTTGTTCTTCAACTCTATATATCCTTGGTTAGGCCTCATCTAGATTATGCTGCACAGTTTTGGTCACCGTATTACAGAATGGATGTAAATGTTCTGGAAAACGTACAAAGGAGGATGACTAAGTTGATTCCATGTATCAGAAATCTTCCCTATGAGGATAGACTGAGGGCCCTGAATCTGCACTCTCTAGAAAGACGTAGAATTAAGGGGGATATGATTGAGGTGTATAAATGGAAAACAGGAATAAATAAAGGTGATGTAAATAGCGTGCTAAAAATATCTAGTATTGACAGGACTCGCAGCAATGGCTTTAAGTTGGATAAATTCAGATTCAGGAAGGATATAGGAAAGCATTGGTTTGGTAATAGAGTTGTCGATGAGTGGAACAAACTCCCGAGTACAGTTATAGAGGCTAAAACGTTGTGTAGTTTTAAAAATAGGCTAGATAAATATATGAGTGGGTGCGGGTGGTTGTGAGTTGGACCTGACTAGTTTGTGCTACTAGGTCAGATGCCGTGCTCCTTCCTTAAGTGGATGTAACCTGACCTGGCTGGGTCGGGGCATTGGCTTAAGCCGGTGGGAGACTTGGACCTGCCTCGCATGGGCCAGTAGGCCTGCTGCAGTGTTCCTTCTTTATTATGTTCTTATGTTCTTTCTATATGCTTATTTAACTGACACGACCCGCCCGTGGTATGGTTTACTTACCTGTCAGTCTCGGTACATATTTATTTACCATCCTACTTCACCCACCTATCAAACCGCCTACCTACCTACTTACCCACCTAACTATCTACCTACCTAGCAGTTTACCCACCTACCTACCTTGCACTCCCAAGTGATTATAGCTGGGTCATACATTCTAGTTTAAACCAGGTCTTAGGTCAAAGTCTGGTCACCAGGGGTCAACTCTCACTGCCATTGTGACCTTTAGTGCATAACAAGACCCACAGAAGGTCGGCAGTGGCGTGAGTCCAGTGGCGCACCTACCTGTAGTGAGCCTTAATGGACGATATCACGCTAATCTGGTGTCAGTGGTCAGGGCACGATGGTGGAGAGTCCCTCATCTCTCCTGCTGGCTGACATCCCTCTCTCCTGCTGGCTTACATCCCTCTCTCCTGCTGGCTTACATCCCTCTCTCCTGCTGGCTTACATCCCTATCTCCTGTTGGCTTGCATCCCTCTCTCCTGCCGGCTTACATCCCCCCCTTCTGGTGGCTTATATCCCATTCTCCTGGTGGCTTATATCCCTCTCTCCCGCTGGCTTACATCCCTCTCTCCTGGTGGCTTACACCCCTCTCTCCTGATGGCTCATATCCCTTTCTCCTGCTGGCTTGCATCCCTCTCTCCTGCTGGCTTACATCCACCCCTTCTGGTGGTTTTCATCCCTCTCTCCTGGTGGCTTACCTCCCTCTGTCTCCTAGTGGTTTACCTCCCTCTCTCTCCTGGAGCACCACATCCCTCTCTCTTGGTGGCTTGTCTCTCTCCTGGTGGCTTGCGTCCCTCTCACTCCTCTTGTCTCTAAACACGAGAATAACCAGTTTCTAATGAGTTAAAGCCCCTCTAGGCAGATTCCTTGACTCCTCTGAGAGACTCTTAACCCAAGGAATTGGACCTGACCTCACCTCCCCTGGATGCAACCTGATTGCCACCCAATTTCCCCAGTAGCTGTATGACCACCTACAATTTAGCGTCGCCCGCCTTCGTATAAATGTAGTACTAGTAAAATAGTAGTAGTAGTAATAATATTGATGATTATAATAGTGATAAAAAAACATAACTGGCACCATCAGTAAGCTACAAACATAGACAATTATTGATGTTAAATTACGTAATGTAATCTTTCAGTAGGCCTTGACTATCGATCATGTAGTCACATATAAATTACATTGTTAGTCATTAAGGCTGCATTCACTCGATCTTCACCAATCATGGATATTTTAATCCCTATAACAACAGATTTATTTATCATCAGTTTCTCCCCCAAAACATCCATTAATATCTCGTTTCCTTCTGCCCACTTACAATGCCGTCTGTACCTCCATTGACGTACTCTTGACCTCCAGTGTGGTCCAATGAACCCAGGGGCGGCCCTACACTCCTTAAACATAAGAACATAAGCAAGGAAGAACACTGCAACAGGCCTACTGGCCCATCCTAGGTAAGTCCTCCTCCAACTTAAACCAACTAATAAAAATATTTGTCCAACCGGTTTTCAATGCTATCCAAGGAATAAGCTTTGATAACTCTCATCTCCTTCCTCGTATCAAACCTCCCATTCCTAGAGAGTGGCGCAATAGGTGAACCATGTCATCGATGCCTCCACTTCTAAACCTCATGAACAGATCTAAACTGAGGCTTTTGGCACACTGGGAAATATTTTGCACTTTTTTTCTTTTAATGTTTTTATAAGCTTTCATATTCAGTAGCGTCTTAATTTTTAAATTTGTTGTGTCCGTTCATCTGTCCAATAAATGTTTCTTAAATAAGTTAAAAGAGACAGGAAATCTTCTGAATGCGTTTGTATACGCATAAAAAAATTTATATTCAGCATTTGTGATGATGAAAGACGCTGTATTTTTGCCCTAAGAAACACTTATTTTTTTCCAAATATTCGCTTGATTTTTAATCATATGTCTGCGATGTGGTGTTAAAGTGACCAACTGGTGATATCTTCGCTCTTAACGAATTTCAGGTTACACAGTCTTGATGTACACTCGAGTTAGTGCCACAAGCACCTCTGTTGTTGGTGCCGGCGGATGTTAGCCGCCTGGCTGCAAGAGTAGAGTTTGTCCAGAGGTGGATTGAACTTCCAACACTCCTTACGCTAAATAACCCACACGGATTTTGCGCTTCGTGTCAAAATAATAATAATGCTGTTTTATTATGGCTCAGTTTTTGTTCATCATAAATGAGGAATTAGTCATCTTGGTTCTACGTGACAAACTGAAAAATGCCACTAAAATATTAGTTATTTGTTTTAGATAAAGTTGGCTCATTAATATTTTTTTTTAAATTCAGACAAATGAATTATAATGCACTTCCCACCGTTCTTGTGCTGGAGTTCAAACAACGATACCTGCCATTGTATTTGTATTTTTCGTCTTTATAATTATTTCCTGTATGACCCTTGTGGGTTTAACGCTTAATTTTGATTGACTGATTCACAATTAGTTTTCTTTTCAAGCTTTTAAACTTGATTTGTTCTTCGAATTTGGTGCCCAATTTAACTTATCCCACCAGCTAGGTGACACCCTAGCTCACCTATAAGGACGGGCCGCACCTGCCTGCACCTCCAGTGATGTAATCTTTATTTCCAATGATGTCTGACGTCTTATATACTACTCAACAGCTTCAACATCAACAATAGTAATTATATGTGTGCCAAATTCCCTTAACTTTCATTTTAATTTTTCACTAAGTTTTCCGTTTTTTTTCTTATATTTTACAAAATTTTGGCAACTGTGCATTATGTTAAACACTTGATCTTGATGTTACTACGTAATGTTATTGTCATTATTTTGGAACAGTTCTAAATCTGTAAAAGTCAAAAAAAGTTTGGAGAATTGAAGGTAATCAAATTTGATTACCTCTAAATCTAAGTCCTTAACCAAACCTTCAAGGGTTGCGCAAGTGAGTGGTTGAGCATGGTGCACCATGCAAGTGCCCTCCCAGGGTCCTGGAAATTACGCAGGCGTGGCGTGGTGGTTCGCGGTGTGTTTGCTCAGCGCTTCTTCACCTTCTTGTATGAGTCGAACCTTCCTCAGCGACCACTCGTCACTCAGCAGGCGACAGGAACACAACGCTAAAACTCTCAAAGCCTCACACTAGTTCCTCCACTGTCATTACCTAAGCACTTTGCTCCATAAAAGGCACCCCTTCAGGGATACCTAATGACCCTCGCATGCCTCCTCCTCGGGTTTACACTAGAACCATAAATTATTCGGGAGGATCACTTGTGGCGGACTTGTAAGACTGAATGACCTGTGGCTGGTGAAGGGAGTTTGACAGGACGTGTTCCCCTCCCGTACCCCACGCATCACAACACTTACGACTTGCTGACTTTTGTTCCCACAAAGTAGATATACAGTGTTGCCACACACACTATGGTTATGTACAAGCTCGTCCAATAAAATAAAAATACGAGAATTTTCCCTTATATGTACTTGGGGATCCTGAATTACTATGTATTCATCCGCTGCGCTGTATGACCCTTGTGGTTTAGCGCTTCTTTTGATTATAATAATAATAATAATATGTATTCATCCATTTATTTAGCGACAGTCGTGTTTATCTTTTTTTTTTTTGGATGATCCTTTATGTTTTAAATGTTATTTCCAAATAATTTCACTATTTTTTACATGACATCAACTGCTACTTCACAAATTAGCAATTTATGTTTTGATCTCGACGAAGGTTTGTTAGAAAGTCTTTTGCCATATTTGGCTTTTATTCGGAGTTTGCTTTCTCTGGTGCTTTCCAATTTGCTCAGAGGGACGTCTTCAGGCTTCTGCCTTTTATGGACTCCTAATTAGGCCTCTCTCGAGTCGATCTTCACGTCGTTTGGTCAAGATCAGGATCCTGCGTTGAGGCGCAGTAATTAATTGTAGGTTGCCGGATGCTCTACCAAAGGTATTTACAAAAACACGTTCCACCGCGGGCCGGCCACAAAACTCTGCAAACCTCCTCCAGACGATGCCCAGAACCTGGTAATATCGCCTCGGACACTAGTATAAAAGTCTCTACATCACTGATAATATAAAATTCTCCAGTAAATCCTCCCTCCCCTACAAAAAAAAAAAAATCTCTAGAGGCTTATGTAAATAAATCGTCAATCATAAAAAGAATATTAATGATATAAATACAATTATAAGAATTCTTTGTGTTATCTCAATATCAGATTAGCTCAATATTTTCACAAATTCCGTAGTGATACTAACATGTAATAAGATCGAAAATCTCTCTGCTTTCCATCCTCCCTCTCTCCTTCCCTCTCTCTCTCTCTCTCCTCTCTCTCTCTCTCTCTCTCTCTCTCTCTCTCTCTCTCTCTCTCTCTCTGAATGATAATTGAACCAAGATGTGATCACATCAAAGCTCTCTCCTGAGGCATGAACGGAATAACCTTCACTGTATGTACAGAACAAGCAAATATAATAATAGCCTTCAGGAATATAAATAAGAAGGCGCTTACATTACTTTGCACGCCATAAGTAAAATTAACATGGAACCCTCGCCTTATCAAACCAGCATGGAACCTTCGTCATGTCATGCACACAAGGGAAGTTATAGAAAGCTCAGAAGTTTCGTACTTAGTCTCCGAACCACTAGTGCTGGGATAAGAGAAGACAAGAGAACCAAGGAAGTCATGAAACACCGTAGTGGTTAGTTTACCTAAGAGAAAAGAGACATAAGAAAGTATTAATTTAGTAGGAGAGTAGAGAAAAATTAGAATGCATTAGGAAAGGAGGTGGCGGAGACCAACACGATACATGGATTCAAACATATACATAGCAAAATAAAAATGACAGGGAATAAAACACATCATTTAGTCGAACCACAAAAGAAGGTTCCGAAAGTCATTGCTCATCCCATCGCTCTAAGACCCTTATATGCTTAGCTCTTAGTTATGAGTATAATAATAATAATAGGGTTCACCTTCCACAGGCACATCTTAGTGAGTAAAAATTAAAAAAATCCCCTGAGTGATTAGCATGTTATTTGTGACTGATATTGTAGCTGTCAGTGAAATCCTTAAGATACAATATAAGCCAAAACACCACAAACGAAGCAGCTAAATGCCAACCCATAAATCAATCAGTAATCAAATAAAACTGTATTCAGGAAAAAACAAAAAATAAATGGTAAAAATCGAGCATAGCCTCATGAGACCGTGAAGCAACAAAGGGAGCGACATATGATCAAGGTATACAAGATACACGGCGACCTGGGACCACACAGCAATTACTAGATGAGTGATTGTAAGAAGCCCAAAAATTAATAGGGAGCCAAAATAAAATTGAAAATGGCTGGAAATGGCTGATTGATGTTTGCAATAACATGCTAAAAGTTACCAAAACCTGGTATTATTGCATCTAGAGATGCAACAAGCCAGGAAAGAGAACCAAGATGACCGACAGCTCAGAAAATGGGGCTGTCCGCCATCTTGATCACCGGTCAGAAGTGTACTTAGAGGCACAAGTGAAACTAGTACGAGGAGAGAGATGGATACTCAACACTCAGAGTACTTACATAAATACTAACAAATACTGATTTAATGTTACAGTAGCAGAGAGTGGCACATACTAGAGAACGTATATATATATATATATATATATATATATATAAAATCATATATATATATATATATATATATATATAGTTGCAGTAATAGTAAATGCTGTGCATATAGGTATATGTATATAATATTTTGACATTTGCCAACAAAAAGGCTCATTAACAAGCTCATCACAAAACACCTGGCTCCATCTAGACAGGTGAAGCTCTCATGATAGCCGCCTCGCACCTCCCCTCCTGGCTCAACTTCTTCAACATCACAATAAAAAAGAACCACTCTCAACCTGACAGTCCCCTCTAGCTCTCCCAAAAGCTACGTATCCCACTAATTTGACATCTTCCCTGACCGCTTCTCCAAACTCCTTCTTTGCTTCTCTACCCCCCTCTCTCTATTCGATTCTCCTTCACTCCCTCCATCTATTCTATTCACCTTTACTCCCTCCATCTATTCTATTCTCCGCTCCGTCCCTCTCTTCTACCCTCCCTCCTTCCTTCCCTCTATCCCCTTTCCTTGTACTATAGCCTCCCATATTTCTTCCCCTCCCTCCCTCCCTCCCTCCTTCCTTCCCTCCCTCTTTCCCTCCCTCTTTCCTTCTTTCTTCCTTGCCTCCTCTATTCCTCTTCTCCTTCCTTCACTTCTATCCCCCCTATCCCTCGCTTATATTTTAATACCAACTCACTCAGAATTTTTTTTTTAATAACTCAGATAATACATATATCATTTTAGAAAGAATTAAAAGACTCAATACCGCGACTAGTCGTTACGTTATCCGCGCACGAATATTATTATTATTATTATTATTATTATTATTATTATTATTATTATTATTATTATTATTATTATTATTATTATTATATTCATAGGGAAGCGTGAAACCCGCAAGGGACGTACAGTGACTGTGGAATGGAAGGCAATCACGTTTGATGCGAGGAAGGATGGGTAGTTCTAATTCCTTGAATCAAGAGCCCACTAATATCATAGTATACCCCCAATTATGATAAATTATAATTATAATGTTTGTTTTTTTCTAAAAATCAATCGAAATTGATATCCCTGGAAAGTCGAGGACGCTACAGAGTCACCTGTTAACGTCAACACAAGCCAGACAGTACGCTGCTTGGCAATAAAGATGGGTTGAACCCAAGAGGTCAGTCAGAAAAGCAAAACGCCAGAACAATTCGGCTCTGTTACAATACATGAAACCTTTAAACCACACCATTAAGTGACATGACTCTAACATCATTCATTATATTGACTGCCAATGTAAATGAATGATAATCAAATCAGTTCTTATAAAAATAAAGCAGACTTCAACCTTTCTAAAAAAAAACCAGCTTCCATTATTCTTGTTAGCCATTTGGATACCTGCAGCACGAATATAGCTCATAAAAAATACATTCTAATAAGGTGAAGGATCAAGTCTTCACCGTAAAGTTGTGGATAAACGCACTTTTACACTGAGACTCACATGATACAGCTGTAGATGTGTTGTAAACAAAGCTGTTGTTTGGCCGGGTACTACTGGCAACGTTTTGACTTCCACCTCCTCACTCGAGGCACCTTGATGCTGGTGATGAGCTTTTGATCCAGAGAGCTGTACTTATTCTCCCCTTCCTTGGATCAAAGCCGAATTCCTATCAATTCTGAGGCGATATATGACTCTCTGAGTTTCGCGATGTCCCCTGATACAAATAAATAAATAAGATGAATCCTTGGCTTCCTTCATGGCTGTTTTCATCCTTGTATGTTCAGACTGAACTATGTTTATCACAGATGTGTATACGGTTTTTCTCCATGGTTTTAGTTAGTGTTGTGTCATGTTAGCAAAGATGGTGTTGCAAGCACTAAACCCTGCTGCAAAAATAATTAGATTTCGATAATTCCACAAGGATTCGTTGTTCTGCTAAGAAATTTAGTGGAAAAAACACCTTTACTCACAAATGCTTCAATACAAATTTCTTTTCCGCAGAATACAAAAATGTAGTTAACATTGGGGGGGGAGAGGCAGGGTGGAGAGTGCCTAGATAGTTTAAGGGAATAAATAATCTGTGGAAGTCCTTCGTGAGTCTTTCAATTGTTAATAAGGCCAAGTAGAGGTCGGGAGGGGGTAAAGGTGGGTTGGGGTGTGTAGAAGCAGGGTGTGTAGGGGTGGGGTAGATGTGGGGAGGGAGGGAAAGAAGGTCAGGCCCGCTAGGAGGCGATGGAAATTATACATTTGGAGAAGGGTGAAGTGGCAGCGGCCGGCCAGCCAGAGGCACTGATACAACCAGACCATTAGTGTGGCCAGAGACAAGGAAAACTTGGGGCATGTAATAGGCCAGTGAAGGGGGTAATAGGTCAGTAAAGGTGGTAATGGGTCAGAGGAATGGGTAATGGGGTTGTAATGGGTCGGTGAGGGGGTAATGGAGTTGTAATGGGTCATTGACACCCGGAGGTTATTTTGGGTTATCTGCGGAGGTGAAGATGACATTAACTGTAAAGGGCATTGGAGGAGCACTCGGTAAGTGGGATGATCACTTGGAGGTGAGTGGGATGAATACTAAGAGGTGAGTGGGATGATCATTTGGAGGTGAGTGGGATGAATACTAAGAGGTGAGTGGGATGATCACTAGGAGGTGAGTGGGATGAATACTAAGAGGTGAGTGGGATAACCACTAGGAGGTGAGTGGGATGATCACTAGGAGATGAGTGGGATGAATACTAGGAGATGAGTGGGATGAATACTAGGAGATGAGTGGGATAAACACTGGGAGATGAGTGGGATGAATACTAGGTGAGTGGAATGAGTACTAGGTGAGTGGGATGAACACTACGTGAGTGGGGTGAACACTAGGAGGTGAGCGGGATGAACAATAGGAGGTGAGTTGAATGAACACTAGGAGGTGAGTGGGATAAACATTAGGTGAGTGGGATGAACACAACGACCTGAGTATGATAAACACTAGGAAGTGAGTGGGATGAGCATTAGGAGATGAGTGTGATAAACACTAAGAGGTGAGTGGGATGAGCACTAGAAGGTGAGTGGGATGAGCACTAGGAGGTGAGGGGGGTAAGAACACTCGGTGAGGAAGATGAGTACTACCATCTTTACCTCACCTGTCATCTTCATCTGTCATCTTCATTTATCATCCTCATCTCTCACCTTCACCTGTCGTCCTCACCTGTTACCCTAACCTGTCAGCTTCACCTGTTACTTAAATGTTACCCTAACCTGTCACTCACTTGTCATCCTCACCAGTTACTCGTCATACTTACCTGTCACTCACTTGCCATCCTCACCTGTCACTCACTTGTCATCTTTGGTCCCAAGACAACAACGCAAGCCTGTGTTATCTGAGAGATAATCTTGTTCTTCGTTATGGGGACGTGACACAGTGATAACACCGCTATCCTCTCGGTTAACTACGCCGAAGGTAGAAGCTGTCAAGGTTAAAGTAGATAGCGATCTACTGTATGTGTCTGAGCAGCCAGATTGTGATGGCTATGTGAGCCTGCTGGCAGCTAGCACCAACAGCCTGGTTGACCAGTTGGTCTAGAGGAAAGCCTCTCTTCGGTCCGGGCTGCGAGGGTAGAGCACAAGAAACTGGCCACAGGTATGCCACGGGTATATTTCTTTGGAAGCTGTCTTGTTTTTGCAACTGTACAAGAGGTGAAGTGAGCCAAGGACTCTTTCTCCCATTCACACACACACACACACACACACACACACACACACACACACACACACACACACACACACACACACACACACACACACACACACACACACACACACACTCAAATACATTCAGTCTTGAACCAAGAGCACAACTGCTTAAGTACAAATAATAGGTAGAATTACCTACAATATGTTAGGTAAAAGGACAGGGGTGTAACTAATGAAACATTTTATTGTGGCAACGTTTCGCTCTTCAGGAGCTTTGTCAAGCCGCTACGGCTTGACAAAGCTCCTGAGTAACAAGACTTCGCCACAATAAACTGTCACATTAGTTACACGCGTCTCCTTCTACCTAACATATTTAAGTATCGACACAGTTCTCAAAATTTTCGTGGTGATCACTGTGCTTAATTATCTTCTTATTGAGGAATATAGAGATAAACAGTATAATAACCTATGCGATATCTCAAGATATCCTATTAATGAAAATAAGATATGACATAATAAACAAATTTCCTAAACTTGCTTACAACAGGTAGCCAACTGTAGATATAAATCCAGATGTACTAATGTAAACCCTTTGGGAGCCTAGTGACCCTATGCTCTTGCGCTACCCTCCACAGGATGGATATGGGGTGCACAATAAACTATCCACTACGGTCCACAGGATGGATATGGGGTGCACAATAAACTATCCACTACGGTCCACAGGATGGATATGGGGTGCACAATAAACTATCCACTACGGTCCACAGGATGGATATGGGGTGCACAATAAACTATCCACTACGGTCCACAGGATGGATATGGGGTGCACAATAAACTAGCCACTACGGTCCACAGGATGGATATGGGGTGCACAATAAACTAGCCACTACGGTCCACAGGATGGATATGGGGTGCACAATAAACTAGCCACTACGGTCCACAGGATGGATATGGGGTGCACAATAAACTAGCCACTACGGTCCACAGGATGGATATGGGGTGCACAATAAACTAGCCACTACGGTCCACAGGATGGATATGGGGTGCACAATAAACTAGCCACTACGGTCCACAGGATGGATATGGGGTGCACAATAAACTAGCCACTACGGTCCACAGGATGGATATGGAGTGCACAATAAACTATCCACTACGGTCCACAGGATGGATATGGGGTGCACAATAAACTAGCCACTACGGTCCACAGGATGGATATGGGGTGCACAATAAACTAGCCACTACGGTCCACAGGATGGATATGGGGTGCACAATAAACTAGCCACTACGGTCCACAGGATGGATATGGGGTGCACAATAAACTAGCCACTACGGTCCACAGGATGGATATGGGGTGCACAATAAACTAGCCACTACGGTCCACAGGATGGATATGGGGTGCACAATAAACTAGCCACTACGGTCCACAGGATGGATATGGGGTGCACAATAAACTAGCCACTACGGTCCACAGGATGGATATGGGGTGCACAATAAACTAGCCACTACGGTCCACAGGATGGATATGGGGTGCACAATAAACTAGCCACTACGGTCCACAGGATGGATATGGGGTGCACAATATACTAACTGCTTCGGCTTCAAAATCTAAAAAGCTTGAGTAGTCACTGAGCGACATTCCAAATGATTCAGATATGTCGCAGCTGCTGTGTCCTGGACAATAAATTAATAAGAATAACAACATGCTGTCTTCCACGTTGAAGATCAGAAGGGGACATGATTACGACGTAAACAATAGCAGTGGTTTTACGTAGAGGGGCTAATGTGTTAGAGATGTGTTAGATATGATACATATATAATAGATAAATTGGCAGATGAATCGCAAGGCTGTCAGTAAATAAAGAAGGACAACAAAATCAAGGAGTGAGAGGAGGGAGAGAGAGAGGGAGGGGAGTGTAGCAGGAAGAGAAGGAAGGGGAAGGGCATCTTGGAGAGGAGAGAAGAGGAGAGGAGGAAAAAGTGGAATGGAGGGGAACGGGAGGGGGTGGGAGGGACGGCAGCGGGATGGAGGTGATGTGAAGGGGAGGGACAGGGGATGGATGGTGGTCAGTCGTCTGTGGGGAGGGGATGGGGTAGGGGAGGGAAGAGCCCGGGGCGGGACTTAAGTGGTCATTAGAGTGGCCGCGGGGTCGTCAGGGTCGCAGCCTGTCATTAAGTGGAACATTGTTAACGCCCTACCTGAGGTCAATCTGATAAGACGCTATTCCCTACCCTCCTCCCTCCCGTCCTCAACATACCCCCATCCCTCATCCAACCCGCTAGGTCCCACGTAGCTCACTGGTGAGAGCATTCGACCCACAATCGCAAGGTCCGGGATCGACTGCCTGGCACGCAGCAATATCTGGCTGTTTCCATACACATCTGTACAGCTAATAGTAAAAAAATACCTGTATACCTAATAGTATAAAAAAAATCAGCTTCCCTGTGCGTTAGCAGAAAAAATGCATTAGAAAACTCCAGTTCTTCTGGAACATCATATTCTTTGTAAGGAAAGAAATTCTCTGATCTCGTGGAAGAAACTCCAGAAACTGCTGGAAATATTTAAATTTCGGGTAGAAAGTGTGTGTTTCACTGTACATTCACTCAGAGTTTACTTCGGTCTCTTGACTGGTGAAGTACAGGTGATATACAAACTTAATTCTTCTACAGTCGACTGGCATTATAATTCATAAACCAACCAAACTGCTCTTTCTCTGCTTCCCCCCCCCTCTCTCTCTCTCTCTCCTCCCCTATTCTCTCTAATTTTCTCCGTAGTAATTCCAGCTTTACTGGAACCAAGCATGTGAAACTCTATGGCTCTGCATGTCATAATGAAATACATTATATCCTGAATGTCTTTCCAAGTGTCGCATCTCAGACTGACTGATTTTATGACTTCATGAATTCAACGCAGCAACATGGAAACTCGAATTCTGTCCAGGATGGATTACCACACTGATAACACAATAACTCAGCAAACGCCACCTCACTATTCTTCGGGATTCGATGAAGGTTAATTTAGCATTAAAAAAATAAATTACCTTCTTATGCTTAGGTAGTTTTTTTCACATGATTGACTAAGGCTAAAAAGTACTATCCTAACTCAGGTCATTTCAAAGCCCAGTTGTATCATAATTACGACCACGTCGGGATGCAAACCACAACAGTCGGATAACATTTAAGGCACCTATTTAAGTGTGAACAGGGGCAACAGGTTAAAAGAATCATGCCCAATGTGTCCACCACTCCAGGATCGTCCCCGGGTCCATCGGCTGGAATGGCTGGACACCACCTATTAAACAGACTTTGTCGGGATACCTGGAAAACCAGGATCACGTGTAATGTCTGACGCCAAGCCAGGATCATACTCTTAAGTTAAAATAATAATAATGAAAATAAAAAGTAATATATTATTATTATTATTATTATTATTACTAACATTGATATTTTTAATATAAACTGGATTAGGTCAGAGAGAATTAGAGCTAAGGAAGGAGTAGCAGTAATGTTGAATGATCAGTTAAGGAAGAAAAAAAAGATAATATAAATGCATAAATTCAATAATTATGTGGATTGAAATAAGGGTGGGATGAGAAAAGTGGGTTATATTAAGTGTTCATTCAACTGGGAAAGAGAGGAGTGTAGAGGAGAAAGAGATTTTAGATGTTAAGCGAGAGTTTAGGAAGTTTTGAACCAAGTAGAGGAAGTAGAGGAAGATGTAGGTTAGTTTGGGGTGAAAGGGGTAAATGATAATAGGGGGTCTTTAAATGAAATTTATATAGAAAGATGTTTCGTAATAGGTAATACGTATTTTAAGAAAAAGAGGATAAATAACCACACGAGATACGATCTAGGGGTAATGACAGCAGCATGTCAGACTATGCATTAGTAGATAAAATGTTGATGGGTAGACTTTTTGGATATGCATGTTTTTAGAACCTAGGGACCAAGTGAATATAACTAAAAATCAGAAGAGGAGAGTTATTAGATGGGGAGTTGGAGGTACTGGGAAGATGGAGGGAATGTTTTGAGAGGCTGTTAAATGTTGATGAAGAGAGGGAAGCAGTGACGTCATGCATTGGCCAGAGAGGTACAACATTTTTAAGAGTGAAGAAGAGCCAGATGTGAGTGTAAGGGAGGTGAATGAAATAGTGACTTCTAGGATGCTGGGAAGATGTGCGGGATTAAAAGATAAAAAAAAATCTGACACGAAGTGGGAATTGGCTCTGTTGCTTTTTTGGCGATGATACTGTGCTTTTGGGAGATTCTTAAAAAATTAAAAGAAGGATTTGGGAGGGCATGAAAAAAAAAAGGAAATTAAAAGTGAACATGGGAAAGAGCAAGGCGATGAGAGTAATTAAAAGATGAATATATTTGATTGGAAGGAGGGAATGTGGAAGAAGAGAATGTGTTCAGATATTTGGGAGAAGACTTGAGGGTGGACAGGTTTATGAAAGATGAAGTGAACCATAGAAGTAGAGAGGAGAAAAAGGTGAGTGGTACATTGAGGTGACTATGGAGACAAAAAAAAACTTATCCAAGAAAGAAAAAGGAGAAACATACCATAGAATAGTAGAACCAACACTCTTATATGAGTGTGAAGCATGGGTTTTAAATGTTGCAGTGTGTGATGTGGATATTACGTAGCGAATTCGTAGTTTGGAGATCACAAGGAGGTGCGGGGTTACCAAAAGTTTTATCCAGGTATCTGAGGAGAGGTTGTTGAGGTGGTTTGGGCATTTAGAGAGCATACGCTAAAATATGATGACTTAGAGGGTGTATAAATCTGTAGTAGAGGGAAAAAAGGGTAGGGGACAACCCAAGGAAAGATTGGAGGGAAGGAGATTTTGTGTGCGAGCGGCTTGGACATCCAACAGGCGTGTGCGAGCATGTTGGGCAGGAATGAGTGGAGGCAAGTTGTTTTCATGATTTAACATTTTATTGGAGTGTGACCTAGGTAACATTCATGAAGGGATTCAGGGAAACTGGTTAGCCGGACTTGAGTCCTGGAGGTGGAAAGTACAGTGCCTGCACTCTGAACGAGGGATGGTAATATTGCAGTCTTAGAGGGGCACCTGAGCTGTAATGTCGGGATGCTTCTGGGGAGACTGTTAAAGTGAGTGATGGTGAAAGTGTTTCTTTTCTTTTCGTGTCCCCTCTACCTCTGTGGGAGACGGTCGCTAAGTTATAAAAAATATTCGGTAATAGATTATGGTTGAAAGTTATGCTTTAATTTCGGTTATTATATTTTTGTTATAATCAATAATTTAAGGGCTTAGGAAAACGATTTTCGGTCCTCTGTTGTATTTTTGTTTATCTATAATCATCATGACTTTTCAATTATCTAAATTCTAAAACATTATACAGCAGTGACCAAGGTCCCGGACCGAATTGTTTTCAATGAAATATCTCAGTTTTTGCATTCCGAGTCTTTTTCCAACAATCTCTTAGTGTTACATTCCATTTTTTTACCAATTATATAAGTTTTATTTTTTATTGGGTGACCCAACTAACTGGTTTTAGAATATATTCACGTTACTGAATTTTTTATTTAGGTTATATGAGGTTATTGTAAAGGTTAGAAGCCTTTCTCTCTCTCTCTCGCTCTCTTACTTCTACATCTTTATTGTCGTTCACCATACATGGATTTTTCATATTTTTGCATCTTAACCAATGATACTATTATTATTACATGTTACCTGTCGTAATTGGCCAAGAGTCAAATTATAATTTCGTGTTTCTGTCTCCTGCAATTCATTCCTAATGATTTTATCTCTGCTAATTACCAGGGAGCAGAAATGAACTCAACAAGCATTACTGAGCAGTTGGCTAGTATCATAATTGTTTGCCTCTCGTAAAATTTCCAAGGACTATTCTGCGTCTTTGAACGTAACTTCTTTTGTTTGTGTTGTGTAATTACCCATTAATGTAACTTATCTATTGATCTGACCATGTTCTGCTCCTCCTTTATAGCTGGAAAGTTGTAATTCTCTCTCTTCACCTTTTCTTGACCTCTTTTATTAACTACTTTCATTTTGTCATCAAATTTCTTTCATTTTATTCTATTATATATATATATATATATATATATATATATATATATATATATATATATATATATATATATATATATATATATATATATATTTTTTTTTTTTTCAACGCACCGGCCGTATCCCACCGATGCAGGGTGACCTAAAAATAAAAACGAAAGTTTTTTTCTTTCTAAATTTAGTAATTTATACAGGATAAGAAGTTACTAGCTGTTTGCTCCCAGCATTTTAGTCGCCTTTTGCGATACGCATGACTTACGATGGAGATGAAAGGAAAAAAAATATAAGAACAAGAATTATTAAGAAAAGAGAAAAAAACTGAGATGGGTGTGTATATATATATATACGTATTTATGAATGTGTAGTGTGACCTAAGTATAAGTAAAAAGTACAAAGACATATCTTCAATGTTTATGAGACAGAAGGAAAAGACACCAGCAATCCTACCATTGTGTAAAACAATTACAGGTTTCCATTTTACAGGCTTTGAGCAAGACGGTAGTACCTCCCTGTCTGGTTGCTGTCTACCAGCCTACTACCACAGGACGGTAGTACCTCCCTGTCTGGTTGCTGTCTACCAGCCTACTACCACAGGACGGTAGTACCTCCCTGTCTGGTTGCTGTCTACCAGCCTACTACCACAGGAGGGTAGTACCTCCCTGTCTGGTTGCTGTCTACGAGCCTACTACCTAAATATATATTTATATCTTTCTTCATTCTTTCAACAAACCGGCCGTATCCCATCGAGGCAGGGTCTACCTGGAGTCTACCTGGAGGGTACTCCGGGGATCAACGCCTCCGCGGCCCGGTCCACAACCAGGCCTCCCGGTGGATCAGGGCCTGATCAACTAGGATGTTACTGCTGGCCGCAAGTAGTCCGGCACTAACTTTAGATATCTGTCCAGCTTCCTCTTGAAGGCAGCCAGAGGTCTATTGGAAATTCCCCTTATGACTGGTGGGAGGCCATTGAACAGTTTTGGGCCCCGGACACTTACTGTGTTTTCTCTTAGTGTTGGGGTACGTTGCACCGCCTGCCAAGTCTTTTGCTTACTTAGGGAGTGATTTCTGTGTGCAGATTATGGACCAGTCCCTCTAGGATTTTCCAGGTGTAGATTATGACCCAAAAAGAAAAACGAAAGTTTCTCTTTTGAACTTTAGTATAGTATACAGGAGAAGGGGTTACTAGCTCCTTGCTCCCGGCATTTTAATCGCCTCTTACGACACGCATGGCTTACGGAGGAACAATTCTGTTCAACTTGCCCATGGAGATAAGAGAAAATAAACAAGAACAAGGACTAATAAGAAAATTAAAGAAAACCCAGAGGGGTATGTACATGCATGTGTAATGTGACCTAAGTGTAAGTAGAAGTATTAAGATATACCTGAAGTCTTGCATGTTTATGAGACAGAAAAAAAACACCAGCAATCCTACCATCATGTAAAACAATTACAGGCTTCCGTTATACACTTACTTTGGATATATATATATATATATATATATATATATATATATATATATATATATATAAAGAAGCACTTTCACCATCATTCATTCAATACCTGTCTTGCCAGAAGCCTGCTGACATCACAGTTCAAATGATCCTCCCCACTGCAACATCCCCACCTCTCCTTCACAGGGTGGGGATGTTGATGTGCCTATTTTCTTGGTATATTTTTTATCACTTCCATACATTTGAGACACGTATTATGTTTTTCAGTATACCCTTCAAGGGAGGCACCCTGACACTGTTGAAAGGCTCTTGATCCTAATAATTGGAGCTATCCTCTCTTTCCTTGCATCTACTGTAATCTGGTTGATTCCGTTTCTGCTAAGGAGCCGTAATGACCCTTGCTTGTTTTAGGTTCCCTCACTAATGAATATATGTGTGTATGTGTGTGTTTGTGTGTGCGAGCGCGCGTGTGTGTGTGCGTGCATGCGTAGGTGTTTTACAAGTGAGCATCTGTATAAGAATTAATAAACTACTTACCACAATTTTGCGTGGCTGTATCTCTAAGTTTCTTTCATTATATTATCCATTATAATGTGGATTTTTGCCAAATTATTTCTGGTAGTCATTCGTACTGGAATCACACCAGATCCAGCGAGACTTCTGTGTGCCTGAATAAACACACACTGACAATGAAAAAGGGGGAATTCTGTTACCAACAATAGGTTTTGTTATCCCATAAAATACTGGCATGCAATAACCTCAGTTGTTTATATCATCGTAACGCAATAAGCAGAGAAAACGCTTCACGATAAGATCACTCAAGCTGATTCTTGGTTGCGATAACATTGTGCACATGTCTTTATTGCATGGTGCACATGCAACCTGGAGGGTGATCCCCCGCATCGAGAGTGTATTTCATTGTCCAGCCAAGTAGTTTTTGTTATTAAAGTCTCCAAATTATTGCCGGGCTCGGCTATTCTCCATGTTGATGACATAAAGAGAGTCCACCGTGTTATTGTGTGCACCTGGTGTGCACACTGCTGGCGACGGCGAAAGAAGTGTATAGTTGGTATTACTCTAGTCACTTTTGTGTCCTCCATAAACAGTTTTTGGGAAGCTATTGTAGTTGGAGAAAATGTTAAAATATATCTTGATAAGAAATGATTGATGGTAATAGAGCGAGTCGTAAATGGAGGTTTAAAGTGTAAGGTTTATTTCTAAAATTATGAGCTTTATTAAGTCATCAGACGAACTACTTACAGCACACACTTGAGCGAAACATTGTCCAACGATGGCTGCTCTTGTAAAGTGTCTGTTTTTATACTTTTGTTGGCATTTTAAACTTGGAAATATTTTGTTGCATGGACCAAATTAATGAACTTAATATTCCATAGTACATTTTTACGACGGGGCGGTAGCTGAGTAAAAGTAAATATTTGCATGATAAACCGTAGCTTTGTGCTCACATAGTTATCCATGCCGGTGTCGAGACGTAGCTCCTGACCACTCCTTTTAAACTCCATTGACTAGCGTTACTTGCATTTCTTTTGGACAGTATTATACCCCCTTTTTTTCAACTGTGTATGAAGAGGCGACCACCACCTCATCTAGCTCACTCCACCTGCCTACCAACCTTCACTGAAGAAATATTATGTATAACGTTTCTACGGCGCATTTGCATTTTAAGTTTCTATGTTTGTCTCCCTGTACATTACATTGTCACTATAATCCCTGCATTTTTCCTTAAAGTATCTTGTTCTTTGTTATCATATTTTCTCAAGTCCTATCCGCTTCCAAAATCGTTAGGTTCAATTGATTTAGTTATTCTTTGGAGTGTATCCTTTAGTTCTGGGGCTAGTTTGGTTGCAAACCTCTTTACTTTTTCAGTTTCTGAAGATGCTTCCAGTTAAGATTCCATGCTAGTGATGCATACTCTAATTCCTTCAATAGCTTCGTCGCCACCCTCTTTTCGTGCTGGTTTCTATTAATTCCTGATGCTAAATCTTGTTTTCCCTCCCTCTCTCTCTCTCTCTCTCTCTCTCTCTCTCTCTCTCTCTCTCTCTCTCTCTCTCTCTCTCTCTCTCTCTCTCTCTCTCTCTGTTATATTTTTTTTCCATTTAAAGACCTTCCTAAATCGCCTATTAAGACCTTAAATACTACTCTGTTATCTCTCGTGAGAACTCTTTCTCATTTCTTTTTTTTCAGCCTTAACTTTTATTTTCTCGCGTCATCCTCTGTCTTCTGTGGCTGAGACACAGCTTTCTGCTCCGTTTTAACCTTTAATGCTCTATCATCCTCACGTTGTCTGGCAGCCATCATTCTGAACCCTGCATAGTCAGGTCTTGCCTCTGCTTTATATATTTCCCCGTTTTTTGCCATCATTGCTGTTTATAGTTTATCGAAGCGTTTTCTCCGTGTTTCGTTTATCATCTCGTATTCTGTATACATATCTCCACAGCTACTTTATATTTCTTATCAAGGTCATTCATCCATATTATATCGTCATATCTTCATTTTTCTTTCCTCGCTGCTCACTCATCGAGTTGTAATTTTGAGGGTCGAGTCTCATGTTTCAGTAGATTGTCTTTATTGTTTCGTGGGCTTTTTGTTCATGATCATACCTACTCTTAAAGCTGTGTATGACGCTTGCCTCATGTGTATTTTTTTAGGTTTCATCTATACTTCATCGCCCTTATGCTCTGTATTTCAAATAATTTGTTCCTATCCGCCGTATCGAATCCCGTGTATATCTCAAATTTAGTAATTACGTCCATTGTGGTTCTCTTTACTCTGATAGTCAAGCTCGGTTCCCCTCAATATTTTCTTGTTATTTATACCTCTCAATTCAGGGATAATTCTAGTGGCCAATTTCCAGGTTTTTTCTTTTGTATCAGATCAATTACTTCTCGTGCGGGGGCTCCTCGCAAGCACTACTTACCAACTAACATGCCTGACAGAGGTTGTGTAAAAGGTCCAAAAACATTTTTCATTGACTCTCCTTTAGGAAGCTTACATATTTACTAGCATCGTGTATGATAACCTTCTGGCTCAGTTTGTCTTTCTAACGTTAACGTTGTTTATTTACTTTGTATTATTAAACATGCGCTAGATAGGTTAAATTAGGTTTGGCTAAGTTGTTAGCTTATGTTGCGAAAAACTAGGTAAGGTTAGATTTACCTTAATTTAAGAACTTTATCTAATTAAAACGTAGGTTAACTCTAAAGAAGCACAATAATACATAAGGTGATGTAATGTACTGAAGAACAACAGAAAGCAAAGAACCACCCAGAAAACAAGAAGCATAAAAGTTAAAACCTGAAGTTCACATTTGAGCGCCACAGTCGCTGTAACGAAGGCTTGAGAGGATGGGTTGTCTGGAGATATGTTTGGTGTGATTGTCCTCCCTGCTACTAGACTTAAAAATATGGTAGTTTTAGTTTACGGGTCACACTTTAGCGTGGTACCTTGGTGTTTTGTAATCTAAGAAAATGCGGTCGACCAATCCTTGTCGTTCTTGTTTTATCTCCGTTATTATGTCATAAAACTGAAGCAGGTTCACCATAAAACCCGCACTTAAGAGAGGAACCTTATGACGAGGTTCCTCTCCTAAGTGCAGGTTTTTATGGTGAATTGTTCCAGCCTCGGTATTGTGACTTTTTATTCTTTCTGAAGAGGGTTTGCGAGACATTACTTACTATCCTTAAAATTTGTGCTAGATTTGTGTAACAAGGATCCTCCTCTCAAAGTGTTCCACCGACCTCTTTGTGGTTATTGTTTAAAGTACTTTGGAGAATGTACTTAACAATGATATTGGCCTGTAATTCATAGATTTTTTAAACTTTTCCTTAAATGTAGTTCAAAGAGTCTGATTGGAAAAATATCATATTTTATATGTTTTTATTCAATATAATGTTAATTATATTATTTGTTTACTTTTATAGTGGGAACAAATATGCAGATGTACGGTAGTTATTCAACATTTAAGAGACCTTTAATAGATCTTCTAGATTTCGCTCCTTTCAGTACTCACAGAATATATTTTCAGGCCGTTGTCTTTGTTGCGCTGCATCATTGCCTCCTCTGATGTGTGCACGATCTCCATTTTGCCATTCCTGCTCTCTGGTAATGTCAGTGTCTCTGCTTCCTTAATGAATACCATCCATCTCCGCGCGTATCACTCTGTTGTTTACTGTAAGGCATCCTCTCACCTTTTTCGTTCTTATTAGTTAAACGTTTACAATAACGTGTCTTTATGTGGCTGTGGAACAGTTTTGTCTTCGGTGATAAATCGTACCTCGCTGCTGTCCATTTTAATATTTCATATTCCTTCTAAGCTATTGTTATTGCTTATCTGTTGTCTGTCATTATCCATCTTCTGTGCTCCTGTATGATATACAGTTCAGTAAGTTATTAACAACACAAGGGGCTAACAGGCTAGGCTAACATCTGTTGTTTATGACTTTATGTGAAGCGCTAAAACCATGTGGATTTAAGACCATAATATGAATTTACCAAAGAAAATTAAAAATTTGGAAATGTAACTCTTATTTAATAATCTTCTATTGGACACTCACGACAGGACACAGTATCTTCTTAGGTGGCTGTTGTCTACAAACCTACTATCTTCAATAGGACGAGGACTAGCACGGAAAGACGGAATGCAAGGAATCACAGCGGCCCAAGACTCTTCAACTTGTTTTCAGGATGAAAACGGACCAGATCAGCCAGGATGTGATGGCTGTGTAGGCCTGCAGGCAGCTAGATGCAACACAGCGAGGGTAGAACTCTCGAAGCAAGTCAATGGTTTGTCACAGGTACAGTAAGACGAAGCAACAAGATAGCTGAAAATAACCAGCAGAGTGCCCCATGGGTCTCTTCTATTCTCCGCTGTGTTCCCATTACTTGTTAAGGGTGTGCATGCAGAGATAGACTTCTATACAGTAATGTCTGACGACGATGCTAAAAATATGAGGAGAATAAAATGAAAGAAGCCTGCAAAAAGACCTGGCCAGGTTCCACGATTAATGGAGAAAATAGCTGCTGAAAGTCAACCCCAACAAGTACAAAGTAATGAACTAGGAACAGGTATAAGGTGACAGGAGACAGCATGCCACCTGGAAGGGAACAGCATAGCACCTAGAAGGTCACAGCATGGCACCTGATAGGACAAGGTACAGTGCGACACGGTCCTGGTAAACAGAAACATTTATTGAATCTGCAGCACCAACATGGAACCCTCACCTAGCAAAGCGCACAATGCAACACGAGAGAAAGTTCAAAGTTCCAGACTGGTGCTAAAGCTGCAAGACATTTCCTACTAAAAAAAAACGTCAATTGAGACATGATTAAAACGCACGAAACACTCCATGGCATGGACAGGGTAGACTAGGACATAGAGAGTTAAGAACCCTGGTCACAGAGACCCTTGGTAGCTCTTATTCAGCTTAAGACACATTAGAGGCTGACTCTACAAAGAGAGATATAAAGGCGATAAATCAAGTCGGTTAATCAAAAGTTAAAAGCAGGTTCAAGATTAGGAGCTCACTTAAAGGAAATTCATAATGATAACCAGATACACACGCACACACACAAACACACACACACACACACACACACACACACACACACACACACACAAACACACACACACACACACACAAACACACACACACACGCACACACACACACACACGTCCCGGAGCTAAGGGGTATGTCCTACGAGGAGAGGTTAAGGGAAATCTACCTGACGACACTGGAGGACAGGAGAGATAGGGGGCACATGATAATGACATATATAAAATACTGAGAGGAATTGACAAGGTGGACAGAGACGGAATGTTCCAGAGATGGGGCACAGCAACAAGGGGACACAGTTGGAAGTTGAAGACTCAGATGAATCACAGGGATGTTAGGAAGTATTTCTTCAGTCACAGAGTTGTCGGGAAGTGGAATAGTTTGGGAAGCGATGTAGTTGAGGCAGGATCCATTCATAGCTTTAAGAAGAGGTATGATAAAGCTCATGGCGCAGGGAGAGTGACCCAGTAGCGGACAGTGAAGAGGCGGGGCCAGGAGCTATGAATCGACCCCTGCAACCATAACTAGGTGAGTACAACTAGGTGAGTACACACACACACACACACACACTTCCACCGGCTGCCTCCCTCGACTACAATATGGAGGCCTCAGATAAAAAGCCAGAAGGATGCTGGCGTTTAGAAAGGAAGATAACATCGCTCCTCACTAATAGACCGCAGTGAACTCTGACCTGGGTGACGGGAGTGGAAAATCTATATGTCGTCCCAGTGAGAAGAAGAGGAGGCAAAGAAATGGTAAGAGAACAAATGATTCATGGGCATAAACAAAAACAAACTCACATACACATGCACTAGAGTATACAAAAAAATAGGTGACGGAGAAGAGAAAAAAACGGGGAACTGTGCAGAAGAAGTATGAGCCACACGCAATTGTAGAAAGGAATGAATTGTGCCAATTTTTAAGTGATTTAGTATAAAGAGAAAAATCGGAATCTAAATTTTTCCACGGATCTTTCGAAAAAAAATGCAGTAAAAGAACAAATAACATGACAGAGGAGAGAGAGAAACTAACAAAGAAAGACTGATAAGTATACAAGGAACTGAATCATTTGTGAGAACACAACAGACTCTAGTAACACCACATTAAGATGAGGATTCACAAATACGCATACGCACTCACCTTAAAATGAAAAACATATTGAATAACAATACACCATGACAAAAATGATTAAAACCATAATAAATGTCTGACATCTCTTGCCATGCCATCATTGTTGAAATTTCTGTTCCATATATCTAGAATCCTTCATTTTCATTGAAAAATGTTATCTCGCGTCTTGTTACTCTTTAACTTCCGCCTTTTCCTACCTACAACACACACAACTGTCAGCTGTTTTTGCCATCAACAGCCAGTCAACAAAATCCAAAACTGCTTACCATCTCTGGTTAAGTTTACACACCTGAGACTCATTTTCCAAGTAATTCCAATTATGAACGATGTGCGCTTGCCATTGGTAAAGACATTGATGATCTTAGTATAATGTACATGTAAACAGTACCCTCTCTCTCTCTCTCTCTCTCTCTCTCTCTCT
Source organism: Cherax destructor (assembly GCA_009830355.1). Classification (NCBI taxonomy): domain Eukaryota; kingdom Metazoa; phylum Arthropoda; class Malacostraca; order Decapoda; family Parastacidae; genus Cherax; species Cherax destructor. Next base: position 307,915 of record WNWK01000673.1, read on the forward strand.
CTCTCTCTCTCTCTCTCTCTCTCTCTCTCTCTCTCTCTCTCTCTCTCTCTCTCTCTCTCTCTTCTCTCTTTCTCTCTTTCTCTCTCTCTTCTCTCTCTCTCTCTCTCTCTCTCTCTCTCTCTCTCTCTCTCTCTCTCTCTCTCTCTCTCTCTCTCTCTCTCTCTCTCTCTCTCTCTCTCTCTCTCTCCTCTCTCTCTTTTTTACACAGGGTTTAACAAGGTTAGGTTAAGGATTCCTAACTTTATTAACAAGCTAAGAGCTGTTACCTACATCAGCTCATTTGAAAGCATTTTTATTGTTATGAAACATACAAGTAGGGAGCAGGATGAAGTTGGAGCCATCTGTAGGCCAGCATTTTCATTTGATCAACTGACTTTATCTCGTTGACATCATTATGCTGTACGAATGTGTTCCAGACTCGAGTCATCCTGGGGATAAATGATATCAGATGAAGTGAGGTTCTGGGGAAGAGAGCTGGCAGGGAAGTCAGTAGACGAGATGATGGAATATATGACAACAATTTGCAAGGAAGCTGAGGAGAGGTTGATACCCAAGGGTAACAGGAGAAGCGAAAAAGCCAGGATGAGCCCATGGTTCACCCAAAGGTGCAGGGAAGCCAAAACCAAGTGTGCAAGGGAATGGAAGAGGTACAGAAGGCAAAGAACCCAGTAGAATAAGGAGAGCAGTCGTAGAGCCAGAAATTAATATGCACAGGTCAGAAGGGAGGCCCAAAGATAGTACGAGAATGACATAGCAGCGAAAGCCAAATCTGACCCAAAGCTGCTGTACAGCCACATCAGGAGGAGAACAACAGTCAAGGACCAGGTGATCAGGCAGAGGAAGGAAGGAGGGGAGGTCACAAGAAATGACCGCGAAGTGTGTGAGGAACTCAACATGAGATCCAAAGAGGTGTTTACAGAGCAGATAGAAGGGCCTCCAAAAGGCGGAGAGGTAGGGTACACCATCAGGTGCTGGACACAGTACACACAACTGAGGAGGAAGTGAAGAGGCTACTAAGCGAGCTAGATACCTCAAAGGCGATGGGGCCGGGTAACATCTCTCCATGGGTCCTGAGAGAGGGAGCAGAGGAGCTATGTGTAGCCCTAACAACAATCTTCAACACATCTATCGAAACAGGGCAACTACCTGAGGTATGGAAGACAGCAAATGTAGTTCCAATTTTTAAAAAGTAGACAGGAACGTAGCACTAAACTACAGTGTCACTGACATGTATAGTATGCAAGGTCATGGAGAAGATAGTCAGAAGAGTGGTGGAGCACCTAGAAAGGAATGAGCTTATCAGCGACGGCCAACACGGTTTCAGGGACGGAAATCCTGTGTTTATATATATATATATATATATATATATATATATATATATATATATATATATATATATATATATATATATATATATATATATATATATATATATATATATATATATATATATTAAAGTATGGACACCCATAAAGTAGCTCCTAGGATATGTCTTTTTGACATAATTTATTAAGATTTATTTTACAATGATCGGCAAGCAGAGAGTGTTGATTCCAGTTCTTGAAGGGTAAAAGGCACATTATAAGATTCTTCTCTGAGAGAAGAAAAATCTAAGTGCTTTAACTCGCTGGCAGACTTAGAAGAAAGGAACGAGGGGCATAGATGGAGCCTCTGAGAAATGCGGACCTGATGATTACTAATTTCAGTGGCAACGGCAAGAGGGTGTGCTATATCGACACCGGCAACCTGAAGAACAGGAGCCGGGTCGGGGGAGAATTTATCACTCAATTTCCGCACTTTCTTCCAGACTGCACTCATTGAGGAAGCCGAAGTGACCGTAGAAACGTAATCTCGCCAGCAAGTGCGTTTAGCATCACGTATGACACGGCGAGCAATAGCTCTCTTCTGCTTAAAATCAAGGAGTCTCTCTGTGGTTCTGTTATACCGATACCTGCCCCACGCAGATCGTTTCAAACGCACTGCCCGAGCACAAGCAGGAGACCACCAAGGCACACACTTCTGAGGATGCTTGCCCGAGGTTTGGGGGATAGAATGTGAAGCGCCGTGAAGACGGAGGACGAAAAGAGATGTAAAACCTCATCAATGGAGGACGAGGAAGGAACTTCATGAAAGGCAGTAAGATGTGCGTAAAGGTCCCATTTCGCCCGGTCAAATTGCCAGCGTGGGCTACGAGGAGGTGGAGAATACGAAGGGGACCTAAGGATGATTGGGAAATGATCGCTATCATGCAAGTCCGGGAGGACAGACCAGGTGAAGTCAAGGACAGTTGATGAAGAGCAGATGGAAAGATCGATGCAGGAGAAAGAATGAGTTCGGGGATCAAAATGGTATGGTTTCTCTGTGTAAACAGATGTCATGACTAATAGGCCTACCGAACTTGCCGAACTCACTTAAAAATTGTACATTTACAAAAATTATTTTTAGTCTGAAACATATTTTTTTCGTTGCCGATGATGAATTTCTTTTTTACCAAACCTGATTTTTTTAAAGTCAAATTCTGCTAAGTATATCATGGATCAGTTTAAATTCATTTAATATTATTTAACATAAATTATATTTAATTTTTCGTTATGTTCTGATTTATTTTCGCATAGTCATAGCTTGAATAAATTTTCACTCCGCTTTTTCGGCAGAAAACACCCTTGCCTTTTAGGCCAAAGTCGCTTGGAATTTCACTATTTTTTTCACAGTGGTTGTTCTGTATACATACAATGTTGATACAGTGTTCTCTCGTGTCCACGGTGCCCTTGCCTTTCACTGGATTTATTCTGTATTTTCTCTCATATTTCTCACTCTATGGATCATAGATATAAATCCAGATGTACGTCTAGCCGCCTTGTACCAACAACTACCACCATCAAGCACCAACAACTATCACCATCAACCACCAACAACTACCAACAACAATAACAACTACCACCAACTACTTCCATCAAGCACCGACAGTTACTACCACAACTACACCCCAACTACCATGACTACCAAGCACCACCACCAACTATGACTACCAATCACCACCATCAACTGTGACTACCAACCACTACCACCAACTATGACTACCAAGCACAACCACCAACTATGACTACCAATCACCACCATCAACTATGACTACCAACCACTACCACCAACTATGACTACCAACCACTACCACCAACTATGACTACCAACCACTACCACCAACTATGACTACCAATCACCACCACCAACTATGACTACCAATCACCACCACCAACTATGACTACCAACCACCACCACCAACTATGACTACCAACCACCACCACCAACTATGACTACCAACCACCACCACCAACTATGACTGCCAACCACCACCACCAACTATGACTACCAACCACCACCAACTATGACTACCAACCACCACCAACTATGACTACCAACCACCACCAACTATGACTACCAACCACCACCACCATGACTACCAACCACCACCATATATATAGGGATATACATAGTGGGATTGGTACCAAACTTGCACACGAAAATCATTCCCCATGAAAACAAAAGACTCGACAGGAGATGCAACATTCCCCAATGAAAAGCAGGGCTCCACGAGAACAATGAGAGACAACACAATAAGTCTCAGGGGCCCAAGACTGTTCAACTGTCTCCCAGCATACATAAGGGGGATTGCCAATAGACCCCTGGCTGGCTTCATGAAGGCGCTGGACAGGCACCTAAAGTCAGTACCTGACCAGCCGGGCTGTGGTTCGTAAGTCAGTTTGCATGTGGCCAGCAGTAACAGCCTGGTTGATCAGACCCGTATGCACCACTAGGCCTGGTCTTAGACAGGGCCGCGGAGGCTTTGACCCCCCGAAACCCTCTCCAGGTATACCCCAGGTATATATATATATATATATATATATATATATATATATATATATATATATATATATATATATATATATATATTGAGGTTAGACATCACTTGAAGACCCTTCTAGGGCTATATATATATAATCATATATATATATATATATATATATATTATATATATATATATATATATATATATATATGATATAGACATCCACTAGACTAGGCTTGACAGAATACAAGAGCATGAGAGACTGGAGGGATGGGAGAGAACAGAGACTGAGGGAGGTACAGAGTCCATGGAGGAGGAGTCAGGAGAATACAAAACGAGGAGAATGAAGTACCACGAGGAGGTACAGGACGGAGGAGCGAAGGGCAGGAGATACAGAACAAGAGAGTACAGAGCAAGGAGAGTACAGAGCAAGGAGAGTAGCAGAGCAGGAGAGTACACAGAGCTAAAGTCAACTACCGAGAATAGACTGGTCGCTGGTGGTAATTTGCATAATAAAACTTAAATGGTAACTAGGTAATTAAAATGGCGCGTTGCTAAGCCAGTTGAGGCGTCTGAGGGGAAAAACCTTAAAGGAAATAAACAAGCGTTGTCATGGTGCTGAATACTCACTGTCATCAACTAGTGAGCTGACTGCACAGTGTAGTGAGCTGACTGCTGAGTATAGTGAGCTGAGTGCTGAGTATAGTGTGCTGAGTATAGTGAGTTGAGTGCTAAGTATAGTGAGCTGAGTGTTGAGTATACTGTGTACTTGGGGTACACCTGGAGGGTGTTCCAGGGGTCAACGCCCCCGCGGCTCGGTCCATGACAGCAAGGGAGAGTACACAGAGCAAGGGAGAGTACACAAAGCAAGGGAGAGTACACAGAGCAAGGGAGAATACACAGAGCAAGGGAGAATACACAGAGCAAGGGAGAATACACAGAACAAGGGAGAATACACAGAGCAAGGGAGAATACACACAGCAATGGAGAGTACACACAGCAAGGGATAGTACACACAGCAAGGGAGAGTACACACAGCAAGGGAGAGTACACACAGCAAGGGAGAGTACACACAGCAAGGGAGAGTACACACAGCTGGTGGTTATTTACATAATGAAAATTGGATCATTAACTAGTCAAACAGAAGCGCGAAGGGAAGGGAGCCAGTATAAATACGAGAGGGAGGGGATATAACTCTCCCCCAACAACACTCGAGTATGCAGCACCAGTGTGGAACTGGGTAAAGGTAGATAAGAACTGGCTCTTGACTAGGGAAGAATCCAGGCCCAAGGCACACTCAGTCTTCAGCCCTCCCAAGAAATTCAGGAGCTGCAGATCAATACCCCCATGAGACACAGAAGCTGTTGATCAGCATCCCTCAAGAGGCCCAAGAGCTGGAACTCAACCCACTCAAAATATAAGGTTGGTGACATTAACAGTTTTCCACTACAACAGAGACTGCAACAACGGTTCTCAGGGGACAGGTCTCGCTCTATTGCAGAAATCAATTGAATTATTTTTATGCAGTTCAATATTTTATTTAAAAGTTGAAATAAGCTTATTTTCTTCAAACAAAAAATAGGCAAATTTGGCCTTACACGCCCCAATAAATTTTAAGCAAAGTCCAGTAGCTGTGAAAAATTAATTTCCTGATAATTACTATACATATAGTGCGGCATTAGTTGGAGTTTTATTAATCAGCTTAGGGAATGTTATCATTTGAGGATTTAAAGCAAATGTGTATAAAGTGTGTAATATCAGTTCCAACCAATGAAGACTAAGAAACACGTATTTTATATTATCCTGAAAATGTTATTAGGCATCCCTGAAGGAGGCAACTTAAGGGGTTGACAATTTTTTCTTTCCTCTGAAGTGTTTGTTGATAACTTAAAAACGCCTTAACAGATCGTATTCAAATGCTCATTTCTGGTGGATTTTAATCAAAGGAAGATTCAGATTAGTTTCTGGGCAGTGTAAATTTTAATTTTACAATTTTATTAAAATTGGTTTCAATGTAATAGGTGGGAAATCCCTATTCTAATCAGCAATGCCCTAAGCATCGGCGTATTTTAGAGGAATTCTCGTATTGATCTTGGGCTGTGTTTGTATCAATTTGCCATTTTTTCCCGAGAAATTGGTGTTTAAATTTTTGGCTTTCATGCGATAGTTTGCTTATGCCTAATCCGATCAGCCTTGTGTGGCTGCCAGTTTGTAATATGTTAGTTCAACCGTTCAGTTGTCTGGCAGTTCATAGAAGGTATATCATTACCATCTTAGAGTTGGAGAGAACTTGAAATAGAATATGACTGATTAAATTAATATCCCCTAAGGGATAACTATCAAATGGTTAGTTGATTTTTTTTTCGAGGCTGGTCATGGACCGGGCCGAGGGGCGTTCACCCCCGGAACACCCTCCAGGTATAATCCGAATATCCCTTTTTGGGGGATACCTAAAGGGGTAATTACCAATAAGTAATTACACAAATGCATAATTTCCCTCATGTATAATTAGTAAGTTCGTTCAATACACACGAAAAAAAACTTGCAGATTTTTCACACAGTTGAGTTACTGAGTTGTTTCAATTTTTAAGGTTATAATCATGACTGATTCCTTCCGCATCTTACAACTAGACTTTAAATAAGATATTACAAGTTTACCTGTACCTAAATAAACTCTTTTGTCATAAAACGTTATGTCTAATCGACAAATAAATTAATGTGTGTTGTTGCCTTCAGAGTTAGCGCGAGGCGGCTGGGGGTTGTCCACTGGGCCTAAACAAAGTGGCTGCCTTCACGCTTACTTAAAACTTTTAATTAACATGCAACGAGCGGTGTGTGCCAGGAGGCTTGGTTTAAAAACATCTCGTGGTTTTAGAGAAATGAGTTACGAAATAACTTGGGATGCTCGGGCGGGATAATGAGACCAGCCAGGATTATAATTTTAGCAGAAATTATTAATGGAGGTTACGAAGTGGTTTATTATTTTTTTCTGTCACGATATTTTCTTTTTTTTCTTCTCACTTAGAATTTCGTGGCATAAATATTCATAAATCCGGCGCCAGTGTTCGTCCCGCTGAGACGTCACCGGAGGAATCTACAAGTTTGTTAAAGACAGCTACAGCTCTTAGTTAAAAAAATTCCTTTGTATTTGCAAATGGAGTGAATTACTAGAACCATAGGTAATTTAGTAAAGAATTTCAGGTTCAGTTTCTAACCGAAACTCACGACTCGAAAAATATCTAACATTTTCACTTAATTCTCAGTATCACACACACACACACACACACACACACACACACACACACACACACACACACACACACACACACACACACACACACGTGTTAAAACATAAGACAGTAATGTTTGTAGCAGTATCTGCGAGACGGATGTTACGAGAGCTGCCATCAGTAACATCAGTCCGCTGGTGCTTCCTGAAACAAGACCCAGGTAAATATTTGTACAAGACGAAGGCTGCAACAGCAAGTGTTAATTAGGTTGGATCACAACCTAATTAACGAATTAAAGAATAGGTAAATATGTTACTAGAGGTCAGGTGTTATTGAGCGGGGTGCTATAGTCGATTTACCTGCCATCTTACGTGTTCATGAGTCAGGTGTTACAAGAGATTTATCTGCTCGCTGGATCAAATCTGGTTGCCCCCCGTTGCACCTAGAATGCTGTATGACTTCTACAGTGCTAGCTCTTCTCAATATATATAACAATGATTGCAATAATTAAGGAACACTATCCACAGGTTGATCATTTCCTTGGGATGAGTGAGATCGTCAAGAGGCTGGTGAAGACTGGCCTGGTGCTGGCTCTCTAGCAAGACCAAGTTGACCTCCGTTCCTCCAGGTTAAATTTACCCACCCACACCTACACTATCATGGTATTTTATAACACCACCACTCTTACTGTACCACCACTAGTGTGGTGGTATGGTATAATATGGTACAAGTAAATTCCCCAGCACTGCTGATAACAGGCTACGGCGTAAGTCGCTTTACCGGGGGATTACTTCCCATTACTCCAGGCGCTGTAAAACACTTTCACCTGTATTAGTATTAGTACAATCTTAATTAAGCGATGAACTCATTAGGATCATATGGTTTCTTCCCAATATGAGAGTTCAGGAGAAGGACGGTCCCTACTTACCAGACTGACAACTGACAGTCGGTACGAGGAAGTCCTCCCGGCAGACACCGACAGTTGTCGGCACGAGGAAGTCCTCCCGGCAGACACCGACAGTCGTCGGCACGAGGAAGTCCTCCCGGCAGACACCGACAGTTGTCGGCACGAGGAAGTCCTCCCGGCAGACACCGACAGTCGTCGGCACGAGGAAGTCCTCACGACAGACACCGAAAGTCGTCGGCACGAGGAAGTTCTCTCGGCAGACACCGACCTGTTTTACCTATTCGGCCCGACACACACACACACAACATCTCTCCGTGAGTCCTTAGAGAGAGAGCAGAGACACTGTGTGTGCCACTAACCATAATTTTCAACACATCCCTTGAAACTGAGCAACTACCTGAGGTATGGAAGATATACACAGACTTTGCAAAAGCCTTCGACAAGTGTGAAAATGGTGAAATAGCAAACAAAAGCGTGATAAAGGAATAACAGGAGAAGTTGGCAGATTGATCTATAATTTTCTAACAAATAGAACACAAAGTAGTCAACAGAGTAAAGTCTGAGGCGGCTACGGTGAAAAGGGAAGTCCTCGTGCCGACACGAGGACACTCTCCCATTCATACTTACTACTGCTCTGGCATTACCACCATGGTGCCTATAGACCATCATGATTTGTGTTTTCTCAGGTGCAAATGTTACCTGCCATCGGTTTCCCCAAGCTGATATAGCTCTCAGCTTTTGATTGATGTATCTTAGAGCAGCTGGCATTTCTTCGCTTGGATAAGTAAATGTCAGAGTACAGTCGTCTGCATATGCATGGGATTCTGGGATGAGATGAAGAAGGTCATTAAAGTAGACATTCTATAACAATGGCCCAAGCACACTTCCTTGTGGAACACTTGCCCCAAAAGGATGGCTTGCTGATTCTGTTCCATTGAGAACTACCCTTAGAGATCTACCATGAAGGTAATCACTGAGGAGACATAGTGTAGAGCCCAGTCCTTGCAGTTTTGCCAAGAGGCCCTGGTGTCACACTCGGTCAAAAGCACCAGCAATGTCCAGTGCTACCACACAGCTGACTTTGGATTCGTCCAGTGACTGGTGCCATTTAGTGGAGAGGTTTAACAACAGATCAGCAGCAGAGTAACCTTTTCTGAGGCCATATTGACGGTCACAAAGTAGTGAGTGGTAGTCAAAAAACTCTGTCATTTGTCTTGAGATTATTGTCTCGAGGATCTTGCCAGTGATTGACAGGAGTGACACTTGTAGTTGCCGATTTCTGCTCTGCTCTTCTTTTTGTGAACAGTGACTACATTTGCCTCTTTCCACAGAGAAGACCCTTTACACTGTACTAGGCAGTGCTGAAAGATGCGAGTTAGAGGCGCTGCTAGCTGGTCTGCACATCTCAGCAATCTTGGGCTCAACTTGTCTGGCCCTACAGCCATTTAAGCGATTTAAGAAGAAGATGCACCTCATCTTGTCTTATTGTCACCACTGACAGTTTTGACACAGTTCTTGCAGCTAGCCAAGGAGGGTCCCTAGCTGGATTAGGAACTTGCATTTTGGTAGCAAAGTGTTCGGCAAAGAGGTCCGCTTTCTCTTGACTACTAATAGAGGTGGTCCCATCGTGTCGATTTAGAGGTGGAATAATTTCATCAGGCAGATAAAGTTGTCTGTCCCTGACCAGGGACCACGAAGTTTTAGAGCCCACTCTACCTGATGCTAGCTTTCTTTTTGTGTCCATCTCCCATTTAGAGATGGCCCACTTTTGAACTTTACCCATATGTCTACAGGCTTGCCTGTACAAGTTCCTGCTATAGGTAGTAGGATGTCTCTTATACCTTCGTCATTCCTTGTACTTAGCAGTAGCAGCCTCTCTACAACGAAAGCCAAACCAAGGCTGATCTGTAGGCTTCGTCACATACTGCCGGAGAGGGATGTGTTCTTGTTGTAGATTAAGAATGTGTACAGTGAAGGCATTCACTTGGTTGTCAACATTCCCTTGGAGAAGAGCATTCCAATCGGTGGTGGCGAGCTTAGAGCAAAGAGCTGGCCAATTACCTCTTTCCCATAGCCAGGTTGTGCGTGTGGACTCCTCACCTCGTTCTATTGGGATCTTCAGTCTCTCTCTCTCTCTCTCTTTCTCTCTCTCTCTTTCTCTCTTCTCTCTTCTCTCTCCCCTCTTTCTTTTTTTACACAGGGTTTTACAAGGTTATATTAAGGTTCCTAGCTTTATTAAAAAATCTAAGAGCTATCTATCTCTCTTTCTCTCTTCATACATGGTTTTACAAGGTTAGGTTTAGGGTTCCTAAATTTATTTACTTAACCTTGTAAAACCCTCCCTACCTCTCTGCCATCCTCTCTCTCTGCCATTCTCCCTCTCTCCCATCCATCCTCCTTCCCCCTCTCCCACCTTCCCTCCCTCTCTCCCACAGTCCCTCCCTCCTTCCCTCCTCACTGCCTCCATCCCTCCCTTCCACCTTCTCTGTCTCCCATCCACCTTCCATCCCTCCCTCTCTCCCTGTCCCTCTTTCCCTCCCTCCCTCCTTCCCAAGTATTACGACTGTTTCACTGCTCTTATACATATGTATGAGGGTCGACAACAATTACTCAGGGGATCCCTCAGGACTGATGATGCTCTTCAGGGCAGATGAAAAAAAGAAGCTGCATGTTTTCACTTGAGGTTCGGTCCATCTTCATGTAAATTAAGCAATACCCAGGGGAAAATTAAGACCAATTTTCCCTTCAAGGAAGGTGTCTTGGTGCAGCTGAAGAGATCATAATCCAAGGAACTGCAGCTACCTTCATATCCTTGAACCTGATTACCCCCCATTACCCCAGGCTCGGCATAACCCATGCGAGTTTAGGGCTTTCTCCAGGAAAACAGTAATGAAAACAATGCTCTCAGGCCGAAATGCTCTGCACACTGAGGGGCTTCCTGCATGCACACTTAATCCCAGCCAATATGATTACCTGCTGGCTGTTCCTGGCATCAACGCCCCCGTTTCTCGATGCTCGACCAGAACTCCTTCTTGATGGCCTTATCAACCAGGCTGTTGGTGCTGTCAGCACGTACACCAGAGCAGACTTTACAGACCGGGGGAATTTATATGGCAAATGCTTATGAATATGTATGTTAATGACAATAAATGTTTATAAATATGTCTGGAATAACATAAATGAGTGATGTATTTGCTAATAGAGACATTTTAAAGTGAATCTTATTATTTGTGGTCTTAATTTGTCTTAATTTTCAAAGGTGGACCCATCTCTTTGAGGTGGACTCTTTTTTCAAGTGAACCTTTCTCTCTCAGATTGAACTTTCTTTCTCAGGTGGACCTTTCTCTGTGAGGTGGACCTTTCTTTCTCAGATGGACCTTTGACTGTAAGGTAAACCTTTCTTTCTGAGATGGACCTTTGACTGTAAGGTAAACCTTTCTTTCTGAGGTGGACCTTTCTCTCTGAGGTGGACCTTTCTCTTTGAGGTGAACTTTTCGATCTGAGGTGAGCCCTTCTCTTGAATTGTTGACTGACATTTGTAAAATACTTAGAAAATCAATCTCAGGTGTGTAAAGTTGTCCAGAAATCGAGAAAGAGCAGTTTTGACCTGTCGTGGCCACAGTATTCATAGCCTGTTTATAAACATTTTAAGAAGTAACCCCACCGCATATCTAGGGAATACAACCTTTAAACTCCCTCAGGCTGAATGTTAATAACAAGGGCCAAGTCCCTAGACCTCTAATGTGCTTCTAACATTTTGTCTCCCGGCCACAGGGATGGGTACGGAGTGTATAAATACTCTTATAAACTACGGTCAAGAGGCCTCGGTTATGAGGAATTAGACATGCGCAATACCTAGGTATCATTACCTGAAGACTTTTCGCCAATCAGTGGCTTTATCGGTTCGATACAGAGATACCAATCGAAGACAGTAGATGAGGTAAACAGTCCCTCATCCTATCAACCGGGTCTAAGTTTTTTAGCGCATGTTTAGTATACGAAGGCGTTTTACCCACTGTAATGAATTTATTCATTACTTGTTTTACCGACTGTAATGAATTCATTCATTACTTTTGTATTTTAATATACAAGTGACAACGTTTCGCCTTTTGTAAGTCTTTATAAGTCAATGATTGTCTTGATAAAGCTCAACACAGAGAGATACATTGTCACTATAAAACACTTGCTCCGTACCTGTGCATTTTCTTCAAGGCAGGTTTTATTTACAACAAAGTCACTATTTTATGGTATTAATTAGTCTTTTGGCCAAGACTGAGAGATGTAGACAGGGTCTCCTGTTTGTTTGTTTTTTTATAGGTGGTGGTGACTTAGTGGAGGAAGAGGAGGAGAGGCGGAGGAAGAAGAGGAAGAGGAAGAGGAGGAGGAAAAGGAGAGAGTGGGTGGCTGGAATGGAGGAGGAACCTGAGAATCAACTAACATTATACCGACATTCTTTATCAAACCTGCTCCGCCTCTCATTCTGACACATTCACTTACTTTTTTTTTACTTTTTTCGCTACAAATATCTTCCATTATAATATTAACTAAATCATTTAAATTGCATAATCGCTCCTGGTTCGTCCAGCTCCATGTAAATGCCAATTTTTTCCAGATTCTATTTTGTATCCAAGTGGGGGTGTGTGTTTTTTATTCTAGTGAATAAATTTCCTCTTGAACATGTTCTTATTATTTAGAAATGTTCACTCAAGAGCACATTTGTGACACTCATGTCAGCACTCTCTTATTAAATTTTTAAATCATTGTTTGATTGTATTATTATCATATTAAAATTTTAAAACGGTGTTTGCCACAATTATATATTAAAATTCTAAAGCACTGTTAGAGGTCACCATTACCGTAATGAAATTCTGAAGCATTGCTTGATGGGCGTCTTATTTAAACCATCAAAATCTTCACAAGTTTCCAAAAATAAGTTGCTGTTTTTGGCCTTTGGGAAGTTGTTTATTAAAATATATTGCGTTAGTAAGTATAAAGTGCGACACTTAAAGGAACTCTACTCACCCCTTCCCCTATGGCACTCAAGATAACCAGATGGGTTCCTAAAGGTGTAATGCCCACTGAATGGGCGAAACGTCTTCAATAAAAGATTCACGCAGAGGGCTCTTTCAAACCATGACTTGAAAAAGGCCAGAGCGAAGACGGTACATTGTCAGTAAATAATCTCGTTACACTCCATTTGTGTGTCTGTTTCTAGAACGAAACTTTGTCTCTCTTATAAATAAAAGCTTGTTCTGTAACATGTGTTTTTCTTCTGTTACAACGAGCTGAAGTAAATATGGACGTCAAAAGCGTCGCTTACAGCTGAAGTAAGAATGGATGTCACAATCTCCACGAACACGTTGTTAGCAGCAACAACAACAACTCTCTTCTGCCGAGGCTTGAGAAGTTGTTGCTTTCAGGAGTTTGGTGAGTTAAGCTACACGAAGTTGAAGTAACTGTGGATGCTACGCTTATCACGGCTAACATGTTCACGCAGCAGTAACGTCTCTTCTGCCGAGATTTTCGTAGTTCTTGTTCTTAGGACCTTGCGAGGTGTACATCCCGTCTTATTATATGGTTGTGCAATATTAACGCCGCAGTCTTCCCACGGCTGAAGTTTCTTACTCCTAGAACAGAGCTCTATGCTGCTTCATTTATCCACGCCACAGCCATCCTGCGAAACAAACTAGCACCTGTGTTGCTAATCCTGGAAGAGACAGCTGGTCCTCCTCATGCATGCCACAGCCATCCTGCGAAACAAACTAGCACCTGTGTTGCTAATCCTGGAAGAGACAGCTGCTCCTCGTCATGCATGCAACAGAAGTCCTGTGAAACAAACCCATCCACCTGTGTCTTCCCTGACACCTGTGATCTCCAGTCTTCACAGAAGCAGCTGTAGAGTTATCTTCTGTCTAATAGCTTGCCTGTAGCATGCCTGTACATGGTTCCTGTGATCAATTATCCACGTGGCCCAGTCTCAAACAAGGCCTTCTGGTTGATGGCCTTGTCAGTCAAGCTGTTGGTGCTCGCAACACGCAGTCCAATGCAAGCACCACAGCTCTCTTTATCAAGAACAGTGAGAATGAATCTCTCACGTGCTCTTTAGAGCACAGTTAAGACACTATGTGCAGAGCGCACCATTTACTGACATGCGACGTTTTGCTCTAATCAGAACTTCACTAGGTCTCTATTTACAATATTCGTGGGCAAGTCTTAACGTTCACCACCCGCAGTTAACAGCCTGATTCTTTATGACGTTGATTCCACTGACTGCTACTTAACACGTAGCATGGGCTACGTGTTAAGTTACGGTGCATGGGCTACGTGTTAAGTTACGGTGCATTGGCTACGTGTTAAGTTACGGTGCATGAGCTACGTGTTAAGTTACGGTGCATGGGATACGTGTTAAGTTACGGTGCATGGGCTACATGTTAAGTTACGGTGCATGGGCTGCGTGTTAAGTTACGGTGCATGGGCTGCGTGTTAAGTTACGATGCATGGGCTACGTGTTAAGTTACGGTGCATGGGCTACGTGTTAAGTTACGGTGCATGAGCTACGTGTTAAGTTACGGTGCATGGGATACGTGTTAAGTTACGGTGCATGGGCTACATGTTAAGTTACGGTGCATGGGCTACGTGTTAAGTTACGGTACATGGGCTACGTGTTAAGTTACGGTGCATGGGCTACGTGTTAAGTTACGGTGAATGGGCTACGTGTTAAGTTATAGTGCATGGGCTGCGTGTTAAGTTACGGTGAATGGGCTACGTGTTAAGTTACGGTGCATGGGCTGCGTGTTAAGTTACGGTGCATGGGCTACGTGTTAAGTTACGGTGCACGGGCTACGTGTTAAGTTACGGTGCATGGGCTGCGTGTTAAGTTACGTTGAATGGGCTACGTGTTAAGTTACGGTTCATGGGCTACGTGTTAAGTTACGGTACATGGGCTACGTGTTAAGTTACGGTGCATGGGCTACGTGTTAAGTTACGGTGCATGGGCTATGTGTTAAGTTACGGTGCATGGGCTGCGCGTTAAGTTACGGTGCATGGGCTACGTGTTAAGTTATAGTGCATGGGCTGCGCGTTAAGTTACGGTGCATGGGCTACGTGTTAAGTTATAGTGCATGGGCTGCGTGTTAAGTTACGGTGCATGGGCTACGTGTTAAGTTATAGTGCATGGGCTGCGTGTTAAGTTACGGTGCACGGGCTACGTGTTAAGTTATGGTGCATGGGCTACGTGTTAAGTTACGGTGCATGGGCTGCGTGTTAAGTTACGGTGCATAAGCTACGTGTTAAGTTACGGTGCATGGGCTGCGTGTTAAGTTACGGTGCATGGGCTGCGCGTTAAGTTACGGTGCATGGGCTGCGCGTTAAGTTACGGTGCATGGGCTGCGCGTTAAGTTACGGTGCATGGGCTACGTGTTAAGTTACGGTGCACGGGCTACGTGTTAAGTTACGGTGCATGGGCTGCGTGTTAAGTTACGGTGCATAAGCTACGTGTTAAGTTACGGTGCATGGGCTGCGTGTTAAGTTACGGTGCATGGGCTGCGCGTTAAGTTACGGTGCATGGGCTGCGCGTTAGTTACGGTGCATGGGCTGCGCGTTAAGTTACGGTGCATGGGCTACGTGTTAAGTTACGGTGCACGGGCTACGTGTTAAGTTACGGTGCATGGGCTGCGTGTTAAGTTACGGTGCATAAGCTACGTGTTAAGTTACGGTGCATGGGCTGCGTGTTAAGTTACGGTGCATGGGCTGCGTGTTAAGTTACGGTGCATGGGCTGCGCGTTAAGTTACGGTGCATGGGCTGCGCGTTAAGTTACGGTGCATGGTCTGCGCGTTAAGTTACGGTGCATGGGGTGCGTGTTAAGTTACTAGGTGCCTGAGTACCGTCTTAGGTTACTAGGTGCCTGAGTACCGTCTTAGGTTACTAGGTGCCTGAGTACCGTCTTAGGTTATTAAATGCCTGAGTACCGTGTTAAGTTACTAGGTACCTGAATTACCTGTTAAGTTACTACGTACCTGAATTACCTGTTAAGTTACTAAGTACCTGAATTACGTGTTAAGTTACTAAGTACCTGAGTACCTTGTGATAACTGAGTAAAGTGTTAAATAGATAGGTACCTGAGTTGTACGTTACTAGATACCTGAGTAACCTGTCGAGTTACTGGGTATCAGCCTCCCACCTTATACCTTTCCTCGGCCCTATTAGTTCTTTTCCCTGCCTCCTAGGCTTTCTCGGCTTCCATTAGGATCCTACCTCTGCTCTTCAGACTTTCCCGGCCTCCCTTAGATCTTCTCCCTGCCTTAAGACTTTACCGGCCTCCCTTAGATCTTCTCCCTGCCTTAAGACTTTCCCGGCCTCCCTTAGATCTTCTCCCTGCCTTAAGACTTCCCCGGCCTCCCTGAGCTACAGTCTCCTACATACAAACATTCGACTTATCAGGAATCATTATCTTCGTCGTCTTGACGGACTGTTAATGTCGCTAAAATATCCAGGAAAAGGTCTTGAATAATAGATGAGTGTGTACTCACCTAATTGTGGTTGCAGGGGTCGAGACTCAGCTCCTGGCCACGCCTCTTCGCTGTCCGCTACTGGGTCTCTGCTCTCCCTGCTCCATGAGCTTTGTCATACCTTGTCTTAAAACTATGTATGGTTCCTGCCTCCACTATATCTTTCTCTAGACTATTCCACTTCCTGACTACTCTGTGGCTGAAGAAATGCTTCCTAACATCCCTTTGACTCATCTGAGTCTTCAGCTTCCAGTTGTGTCCCCTTGTTTCTGTGTTCCCTCTCTGGAACATCCTGTCACTGTCTACCTTGTCGATTCCCCGCAGTATTTTGTATGTCGTTATCATGTCTCCTCGGACCCTTCTTTCCTCCAGTGTTGTTAGTCCTATTTCCCTCAATCTTTCTTCATAAGACAGACCCCTGAGTTGTGGAACTAACCTTGTCGCAAACCTTTGCACTTTCTCTAGTTTCTTTAAGTGCTTGACCAGGTGTGGGTTCCAGACTGGTGCTGCATATTCTAGTATGGGCCTGACGTACACGGTGTACAGTGTCTTAAACGAGTCCTTGTTAAGGTAACGGAACGCTAATCTTAGGTTTGCCAGTCGCCCATATGCTGCCGCAGTTATCTGGTTGATGTGTGCCTCCGGAGACGTGCTTGGCGTTATACTCACCTCAAGGTCTTTCTCTTTTGCCGAGGTTTATAGCCTTTGTCCGCCTAGCCTGTACTCTGTCAGCGGTCTTCTTTGCCCTTCTCCGATCTTCATGACTTTGCATTTGGTGGGATTGAATTCGAGAAGCCAGTTGCTAGACCAGATGTCAAGCTTTTCCAGGTCTGTTTGAAGTCCTGCTTGGTCCTCTTCCGATGTGATTCTTCTCATTAATTTCACATCATCTGCGAACAGAGACACTTCTGAGTCTATCCCGTCCGTCATGGCATTTACATATACCAAGAATAACACTGGTCCTAGGACTGACCCCTGCGGTACACCGCTCGTCACAGGCGCCCACTGTGATACCTCATCACGCACCATGACCCGTTGTTGCCTCCCTGTGAGGTATTCCCTGATCCATTCCAGTGCCCTTCCTGTTATACATGCTTGTTCTTCCAACCTCTTTACTAATCTCATGTGAGGAACTGTGTCGAAGGCCTTCCTGCAGTCCAGGAAAATGCAATCAAACCACCCTTCTCTCTCTTGCCTTACCTCTGTTACTTTATCATAGAACTCTAGGAGGTTTGTTACACAGGATTTGCCTTCCCGGAATCCGTGCTGTCTGGTGTTTATTATCCTGTTCAGCTCGAGGTGCTCCACCATTCTTTTCCTGATGATTTTCTCCAGGACTTTGCACACTATACGCGTAAGTGACACAGGTCTATAGTTTAGTGCCTCTTTTCTGTCTCCTTTTTTAAAGATGGGGACTACGTTGGCCTTCTTCCATATCTCAGGTAGCTGCCCAGTTTCAAGGGATGTGTTGAATATTATGGTAAGTGGCACACTCAGTACCTCAGCTCCTTCCCGAAGAACCCACGGGGAGATATTGTCCGGACCCATCGCCTTTGAGGTATCGAGTTCACTGAGTAACTGCTTCACCTCCTCCTCAGTTGTGTGTATGCCCTCCAGCACTTGATATATCCCTTGTTGGTGATGCACCCCGTCCTGTCTACCCAGCTGCCTTCCTTCCTCCACTGTGAATACTTCCTTAAACCTCAAGTTGAGCTCCTCACATACCTCTTGATCATTATTTGTGAGTTCCCCATCTTCTCTCCTCAGCCTTATCACCTGGTCCTTGACTGTTGTCTTCCTTCTGATGTGACTCTACATCAGTTTCGGGTCGGACTTAACTTTCGATGCTATGTCGTTTTCGTACTGTTTCTGGGCCTCCCTCCGTACTTGTGCATACTCGTTTCTAGCTCTTCTACTAATCTCTTTGTTTACTTGGGTTCTTTGCCTTCTGTACCTTTTCCATTCTCTGACACTCTTAGTCTTTGCGTGTGTGTGTGTGTGTGTGTGTGTGTGTGTGTGTGTGTGTGTGTGCGTGTGTATGTGTGTGTGTGTGTGCGTGCTGTGTGTGTGTGTGTGTGTGTGTGTGTGTGTGTGGTGTGGGTGTGGGTGTGTGTGTGTAATCACCTATTTGTACTCACCTATTTGTGGTTGCAGGGATCGAGACATAGCTCCTGGCATGCCTCTTCACTGATCGCTACTAGGTCCTCTCTCTCCCTGCTCCACGAGCTTTATCATACCTCGTCTTAAAACTATGTATGATTCCTGCCTCCACTATGTCACGTTCTAGGCTATTCCACTTCCCGACAACTCTATGACTATAGAAATACTTCATAACATCTCTTTGACTCATCTGAGTCTTCAGCTTCCAATTGTGACCCCTTGTTTCTGTGTCCCTTCTCTGGAACATCCTGTCTCTGTCCACCTTGTCAATTCCTAGCAGTATTTTGTATATCGTTATCATGTCTTCCCTAACCCTCCTGTCCTCCAGTGTCGTCAGGCCGATTTCCCTTAACCTTTCTTCGTAGGACATTCCTCTTAGCTCTGGAACTAGCCTTGTTGCAAACCTTTGCACTTTCTCTGATTTCTTGACGTGATTGACCAGGTGTGGGTTCCAGGCCCATACTGTATACTCAGTATGGGCCTGACGTACTGTGTACTCAGGCCCATACTGCATACTCCAGTAGGGGCCTGACGTACACTTTGTACTGAGTCTTGAACGTGTTTGTGTGTGTGTGTGAGAGAGAGAGAGAGAGAGAGAGAGAGAGAGAGAGAGAGAGAGAGAGAGAGAGAGAGAGAGAAGACAGACAGACAGACAGACAGACAGACAGAGACAGACAGACATACACACAAATTACACGGGAGTACATGATGACGAAAATAGATAGGAAAAAACTTTAAAGTCCACACAGCGGCCACGTGCTTCTATATAGATGACTGAGGCAAGAATGGTAAAGCAGAAGGCTCTCTCCCCATCCTCCGCTACTCTGTCTACTGCCGGCATGAAATAGGGCAAAAAATATATCATGCCATATTGAAACACATCCTGGAATTTCAAGGAGGGCTACAATTACCTCCGATTATTATTATTAGTACTGTTGCTACTGTAACTACTGGTGTTACTTCACTGCTTCCTGTAGAGTCGTGTGTAACAATGATTCTACTTGAATCTTCTACTTCAGTCTTCTGGTTGTTGTAGCGCAGGTAGACGCTCACCACTGCTGTGACTGTCACCACCACCACCGCTGTGACTGTCACCACCACCACCGCTGTGACTGTCATCACCACCACTGCTGTGACTGTCACCACCACCACCGCTACCTCTACTTATTCTGTTTCTGTTTCATTGACTTGCATGGCTCATTATTAACTGTTTGTCGTGATGTAGTTACTGAACTAACATCAGGAATCCATTAGTAACTGTTTTTCCCAGCATAGTGTCTAGTTGAAACCTAGGTTTGCAAAGTACTTGTCCATCAGGTACTGAAATGTTTGCATTATCTTTGTGCTTACAGCTTCTGCAGTTAGTTTGTACCATTATTTTATAATTCTATTTGCGTACGTTCTACTGATACACGTTCATGTTGTATCTCTTTCCTCAAGGTTTCATTTTATTCTTTAGAATCATATATACAATTCTTCACTTCTGTGGCAAAATCTTTCAGCATCTTAAAGGATTCACTAAGAAATCCTAGAAGTCCTAAGATAGAAAATGAGTGTCTTCGAATTTTTTCTTCATATGGTTTATTGCTTAATACAAACTGGACAGAAGATATTCTGACCAGTTTACATTCGTCTTTCAAGTGAACGACATGTTCGAGTGGCGGACACACAACTGAATTTTAAAGAGTCAATATGTTTTCTGTTTTGTTACGAGAAATTTCTAGCAATGAAATCTAGCATTTTGTTGGGTTTGCTGTTCTCTGATACCCAGTGCTTATACTTTTCAGATCGTTACTTATGATTATTCCTAGATCCTTTGCTTCTCTTGTTTTGGTTAGTTTGATGCCAAACGTTTTATATTAATTATTGAAAGTATTACAGTCGATTATTACAATATATAAAAAATGCATTACTTTGTCCTTGTCAACAATGAAACTCATCTTCCACGCCTTCTACCACAGCACTAATTTATCAGCTTAATTCAGAGTACTCATGTAATACCCTTTTGTATGTATAGTTTTATCAGTTTTGAATCACCCGATAGCATTTGCTTTCTTAGATGTTAGTCCTATCTCAGAATCATTCATGAACATTATATAAAAAACATTGGACTAAGAACCGATCCCTTAGGAACTCCGTACTTGACGTCAAGCTACTCTGACACCTCTCAGTACAGTACCACTTGCTGTTTCTGTTTATGTGGGTCAGTCATTATTCCAGGTATAATGTTCGTCACCTGTGTTATAAGTCTTCGTTTTAGCCAGCAATCTTTGCTGGGGTACCTTTGTTGATTGTTTTTTGAAAAATTATAGTGCTAGGGAGAGAGAGAATAGCTTTAAGATTTGGTACGACAAGGCTCTTGGAGCAGAGGGAGAGGGCACATAGTAATGACTATCGAAGAGGAGGGGCCAGGAGCTGTGGCTCGACACCTGCAACCACAAATAGGTGAGCACACACAGACACACACACTAACACACACACACACACACACACATACACACACACAAAAACGCACAAACGCAAAAACGCGCGCGCACACACACATACACACACATACACACACATACGCACACACCCTATACACTGTTTACGTTAGGCCCATATTGGAATATGCAACACCAGTTTGGAACCCACACCTAGCCAAGCACGTAAGGAAACTAATGAAAGTGCAAAGGTTTGCAACTAGACTGGTCCCGGAGCTAAAGGGTATGTCCTACGAGGAGAGGTTAAGAGAAATCGACATGACGACACTGGCGGACAGGAGAGATAAAGATGGGGGGTATGATAACGACATACAATATACTGAGAGGAATAGACAAGGCGGACAGAGACAGGATGTTCCAGAGATGGGACACAACAACAAGGGGTCACAGTTGGAAGTTGAAGACTCAGATGAATCACAGGGATGTTAGGAAGTATTTCTTCAGTCACAGAGTTGTCGGGAAGTGGAATAGTCTGGGAAGTGATGTAGTGGAGGCAGGATCCATACATATCTTTAAGAAGAGGTATGATAAAGCTCATGGAGCGGGAAGAGTGACCTAGTAGCGGCCAGCGAAGAAGCGGGGCCAGGGGCTGTAAATCGACCCCTGCAGCCACAACTAGGTGAGTACAACTAGGTGAGTACACCTAACCGAACAGGCCAAGTGTCTTATCGACAAGTGCCTTTGAGAAAATAGTAACTAACACACACACACACTCGTACCCCGGAGACCCAACACCCGCGACATGATATTCCACGGAACGCAGTGTTAAATGATCGAAGTCTTTTTCCTTGCCTCTGCTCTGTGGATCCCGTCTCTTGAATACTCGTCCAGTTGAGACGCGATGTTCATCTCGTTTTTATTGCCCCGACAATGACCGCTTGAACCTTTAAGTGTGGCTGAACAAGAACCACAGAAATTCCCGTCCGCCTTCTGCCCGTCCCTGGATGATAAAGAGCTCAGGCTCTGCTCTAAATTATCGTATCGTGGCTAACTCTAAATTAAAAACTGCTGTGACTGTTGTTTTTTGCCTTCTCCTCCGATCGTGAACGCTCAATAATGATGGTGGCTGAGAGAGTTGTCACAGGAGAGGAGGTGCTGAGATGGGGGCAAAGGTGACGGCAGGTGTTGGAGACTGATCCTTAGTGCTGGTTTGTGGTGGTGGTGGTGGTGATGGTAGTTTGGGGAAAGGAGGTGGGGTTGTAGTGATTGTTATGTTGGTTGGGGGTGAGTTATGGAGGTAGGGTCAATGTGTGGAGTTAGAACTAGATGTGGTGTTTTGGAGGTTGTAATAGTAGTAGCACTACAGTATATTGTCGTGGTAGCAGGTATGGTATAGAGGTGATTAGTGTCTTGGTGGTGATTATGGTGATCATGGTCGGTGTTTGGAAGTGGTGGTGGTGGTGGTAAGTATATGTTGAAGGCTATGACGGAAAGTGTGTTCAAGATGGAACAAAAGATCATAAGAAGAAATGAGTAAATTTTGATACTTGTGAGTGAATGTGTCAGTAAAGTGTCTCTCACTGACGATGGAAAGAAAACCTCAGTAGTGTTGATGAGTTTGTGGGAATCGCTAAGTACTCGCTCCCATCCTGTTCCTCATCCTTATATCGGACATAGACAGGGATATAAGCCACAGTGCCGTGTCTTCCTTTGCAGATGACACCCGAATCTGCATGACAGTGTCCACCATTGAAGACACTGCAAGACTCCAAGCAGACATCAACCAAATATTTAAATGGGCTGCAGAAAACAATATGAAGTTCAATGATGAAAAATTTCTATTACTCCGATATGGAAAACGTGAGGAAATTAAAATCTCATCGGAGTATAAAACAAATTCCAACCACACAATAGAGCGAAAAAATAATGTCAAAGACCTGGGAGTGATCATGACAGAGGATCTCACCTTCAATGACCATAACACTGTAGCAATCGCATCTGCTAGAAAAATGACACGATGGATAATGAGAACCTTTAAAACCAGGGATGTCAAGCCCATGTTGACACTTTTCAGGTCGCTTGTTCTATTTAGGCTGGAATATTGCTGCACACTAACTGCACCTTTCAAGGCAGGTGAAATTGCTGACCTAGAAAATGTACAGAGAACCTTCACGGCACGCATAACTGCAAT
Organism: Cherax destructor; assembly: GCA_009830355.1. Taxonomy (NCBI): domain Eukaryota; kingdom Metazoa; phylum Arthropoda; class Malacostraca; order Decapoda; family Parastacidae; genus Cherax; species Cherax destructor. The sequence continues at coordinate 331,178 of WNWK01000673.1, forward strand.
AAACCACCTCAATTACTGGGAACGCTTGAAGTTCCTAAACCTGTACTCCCTGGAACGCAGGGGGGAGAGATACATTATTATATACACTTGGAAAATCCTAGTGGGATTAGTACCAAACTTGCACACGAGTGTCACTCCCTACGAAAGCAAAAGACTCGGCAGACGATGTAACATCCCCCCAATGAAAAGCAGGGGTGCCACTAGCACGTTGAGAGACAACACAATAAGTGTCAGGGGCCCACGACTGTTCAACTGCCTCCCAGCATACATAAGGGGGATTACCAATAGACCCCTGGCTGTCTTCAAGCAGGCACTGGACAGGCACCTAAAGTCGGTGCCTGACCAGCGAGGCTGTGGTTCGTACGTTGGACTGCGTGCGGCCAGCAGTAACAGCCTGGTTGATCAGGCTCTGATCCAATATTAGGCCTGGTCACAGACCGGGCCGCAGGGGCGTTGACCCCTGGAACTCTCTCCAGGTAAACTCCAGGTGAGGGTCAGACACTGAGTGGAGAATGGGAAGCAATCAGATATGATCGAAGGAAGAGGAAGGCAGTTCAGATACTTTGGACAAAGCACCTGTTGCTTGTCAGTGTGTGATAAAAAGGGAAGACCTTCAGGGTATGGTGTTGGCAACTCCTTCTCATGGGTATGAGGAATGGGTTTTGTATGTTGCAGAGAGAAGGCAAGACGCTGTGGAGAATCTGTGATCAGTGTTTGGCAATATTTTTTTTTTTTTTTTTTGCAGAAAAACAGGAGTATGAAAAATTAGAAGACAGTGTGATTCTATGAAAGGCAGCAGGGAGCAGACAAGGGGTTGTTGAGATGGCTTGGTTTTGTTGAAAACTTGAAACAATATCAATTGATACAGAAGGTACATGAATTTGAGGTGAGTTTTGTGTGTGTGTGTGTGTGTGTGTGTGTGTGTGTGTGTGTGTGTGTGTGTGTGTGTGTGTGTGTGTGTGTGTGTGTGTGTGTGTGTGTTGGATGACTCTGTTAATTAGTATCAATCTATTTATCTAGAGTCCACCAGCTTCTCCAAGTGCTCTCTCAGATAAATGGTGCACACAGTCTCCACAGCTGGCTGTCAAAAATATACCTAGGAATATACTGATCAGTCTGATGTCTTTAATGACACTTGGCTCTAAGTTCATAACCAGGCTGAATGTTCCAGTATAATGGGTGGCTGTCAGCCCAAGTTTCATTCATCCACTTCTTATGCTGGAACATTCAGACTGATAAATACATTCCTAGGTGTATTTTTGACTGCCACCTGTGGAGATGGTGTGCACCATTTACCTGACAGAGCACCTGGAGAAGCTGGTGGGCTCTAGATGAATAGAATGACACTACTGAACAGAGTCAACCAAGTGAATGGAAAATGCCACTTGATTAGCTCAAGAGATTATTATTATTCACCTCACTTGCCCTATACCAACCCTATATCAGTCAGGTCTCTACCTGCCTTGCTCAAGATTATGGTTTGCAATCTACTTAATGAACAAGGTAAGGAGAGAACTTTTAATTGGCCCCACAGGTGTATTAATTGTACCTGAGGGTTTGGTGGTCTTGAATTCGTGGTGAGATCAGACAATGACACCTATTTACTTTCGTCCTGTTAAATGCTGAGCGGACGTCATATCTGAATGTTATTAATCATTATAGCTAACACTCCACTTGAATACCGTGCCGGCATTATCCTCGAAGTCACAATCCACTTCCAAGAGTGTAGTTCCTGGCTTAAGTCCCGAAAGTCTACACTTAGCTGAGTCTCAGCACTCTTCCATGCACGTTACTGAATAGATGTTTGGAGTACACGTCAAACTGGAGGCCGGGGAATATATTAATCTGGCTTTCTGGTGCTTCACAAACTCGTCAAGTTCTGAGACTTTAGTGACAAGGGCCACCTGGTAAGCAGGTGTAGAGACATGGCACACTAGTATATTGAGAAGGAGCCGTTGACCTCTCCATCCCCTTATACCATCACTTGGCAGAGAGGGGATAATGGCCACACTGATCCCTCAGTAACGTAGCTACTCAAGCAGGGGAAGAGGTTTACTTCACTGTCTATAGAATATTATAATATAAGGGAATTAAAAAAAAACACGGACGGCAAGAAGCAGTAGAGATGTTTGAGATTAGGATGTTGTAATGACTTTTCTGTAGAGAAACAGGAGTGAAAAAGTAAAAGACGGTATGGTACTATGAAAAGCATAATTCAGGGAGCAGAACAGAGGTTGTTGAGATGGATTTTTTTTTCTAAAATACGAAACAATATCAGTTTATAAGGAGGTTGCATGAATCTGAGGTGGATGGAAGGCGTAGGAAACTTCCGTGGAAGGACTGGATGAAAAGATTGAAGGAGGTATTAAGAGGTACGAACTTAAAAAAAAAATCAGGAATATTGTGAGAATCTGTTCGAAATAAAGTTGTTTGGTCTTTTGGATTTGACGTGCTCCTGGAGAACAATATCTACGAAGAGACTCACTTAAATCAGTTAGTTAAACTTGAGCTTTGAAGGAGGGAAGTATAGTTTCCGCTGAGGATGTTGTTATTCGGCGAGTTTTTAATGGATCATGTCTCTGCCCTTCTGCAAAGACAGTTAGAAAATTAGTGATGACGGACGTACAGTATGTTCAGTTTTGATATAACTCTGCAATATTCTGTCAGAATATAATGAAATTAATATATTTAAATGAAGTATAATATTGCAATTTCTGCATTAGACATGCTAAAGGTTACTAGAGTTATTTTTAAAATATTTCATAGTGACTTCTGCGTTCAGTTAGTCCTCAAATCTCTTACAGTCTCAACAGTTACTTATTTTTGATTGACATTAAATGGTTTATTATTTTCTTTCAATAATTAAATGCTTTTTAATTCTGTGAGAGTAAATGTTTAACGTAGCAGTTAATTTTCTGATTAAATGGACTAACGAAACACAAAATTTTGTCTTTCTCAGCATTTTTTTTTGTACAGGGGGGAAACTGATATATATTGTAATTATTGTTTGCTGTAAGAACCAAGCAAGGTAATCAAGTTCCTTAAGCTCATCCACATATTACAGGGAACGTAACTTAGTCTACATAAAACTGAACCCGAAGCTATGCTTTGTTGTTTACCTTCGGTTTATATAATAATTGGGACAGTCGTCTGCCTGAGTCGGCCTTCTGTATACTTTCAATTCCAGAGTCGTAATTCTTCTTATAATGAGGCTGTCCAAGAGAAACATTGCACCATTTTCCTGCCAATCTGTTCTGATCCTGATGTCTGTGGCTTGATTATTGAGGTTATTACAAAAATTACCAAAAGTCACTTAGTTTGCATACACTACCGGAAAATATCTTCTGCATAACTCAACCACATACAAATATTTTGATTAATTTTTCGTAGTATTATCGACTCAAAATATTCTAGATGCAGATGGGTGAAATGGCTAATTGCCGACAAGTACGAAGATAAGATGCAAGATGCAAAACAAAACATCTAATGGGACAACATCAAATCGATGGTTAGAAATAGCTCTACACAGAGCGAAATGTAGTGCCAGTAAAGGTTAGCTCTGCACCTTTGGTATTTGCAAGTATGCTAGTATGGCAGACAAATACTACCACCCATACCACACCTATATTTATGACGGCGAAATTAAACAGGAGTTGTGATGATCTATGTCAGTTGCTTCAAGCACTAGTGGTAATAATCTATGTCAGCTGACCCAAACACTAATAGTAATAACTTATGTCAGCTGACCCAAATACTAGTGGTAATAATCTATGTCAGCTGACCCAAACACTAATGGTAACAATCTATGTCAGCTGACCCAAACACTAATGGTAATAATCTATGTCAGCTGACCCAAACACTAGTGGTAATAATCTATGTCAGCTGACCCAAACACTAGTGGTAATAATCTATGTCAGCTGACCCAAACACTCGCTGTGTTAACTTATGTCAGCTGCCTCAAGCACTAGTGGTAATAATCTATGTCAGCTGACCCAAATACTAGCGGTAATAATCTATGTCAGCTGACCCAAACACTCGCTGTGTTAACTTATGTCAGCTACCTCAAGCACTAGTGGTAATAATCTATGTCAGCTGACCCAAACACTAGTGGTAATAATCTATGTCAGCTGACCCAAACACTAATAGTAATAACTTATGTCAGCTCCTCCAAACACTCGCTGTGTTAACGTATGTCAGCTGCCTCAAACACTAGTGGTAATAACTTATGTCAACTGCTCCAAACACCTTATGTCAGCTGCCTCAAACACTAGTGATAACTAACTTGTAGTAATGATGGGTCAGCTACTAGCCGATCACTTCACACAGTATCGCCTCATCTGCAATATAAACCTAATTGGCCATAATTTTTCCCTGTAATTGTAGTAAGCAAGAAATTGCTGACGATTATTTTGCCACAAGATATAGAGGATAATATTTTTCTCGGTAATTAATAGCGCTTTCTAAATTAGCAAACTATTCTCCTAACCGCATTTGCTAAAAAAAAAAAGCTGATTTGATAATGTAACATTATTTATATAGTTTTCTAAACTCAAGATATTATGAAGACTGAGAAGTAAACAAACTGGTAGGTTTCACCAGGGCCAAAGTTTTTTGTAGGTCTTGGGAACACTCATATTAGCAGGACCCGAAGATTAAGCATTAGATAAATATTTGCATTGTACCCAGTGTATATATCCCATCAGAGCCAGATTAAATCAAATAAATTTTCATGCGTATATGTACGTCGACATTTGTAGGTATACTTATTAATATAATAAAAACGTAGTATCAAGAATAATAGAAAGGTTTTATCTGGTTTGATCAAAAGATTTTATTGATTATAATAAAAAGGTTTTATTGAGTATAATAAAGAGGTTTAATCAAATATAATAAAAAGGCTTTATCAAGTATAATAAAAAAGTTTTATCTTGTATAATAAAAAATGTTTTATTATGTATAAAAAAAAGATTTATCAAGTACAATAAAAGGCTTTATAAAAACGCTTTATCAAGTATAATAACAAGATTCCATGAAGTATTGCAAAACGGTTTTATCAAGTAAATCAGGTAAAACAAATAATTGAATTTGATCCACTTATTTTCATATCTCTTTTGGGAATGGCCTGAATTTTTTTTTTTGGGGGGGGCCTAAAAAAAATTTTTTGTACCCTGGGCACTGTCCCCAATTAATAATCCAAGCCAGGATGTTACTATCAGAGTTAGCAGTGTTGTTATGATATTAAAGAGGGCAAAATATGCAAGATATTTCGATCCAAATGCCTCTCGACGATAATAGCGCAGAAAAGACACGTGTTACCTGGAGAAGGTTTCGGGGGTCAACGCCCCTGCGGCCCGGTCTGAGACCAGGCCTCGAGGGTCTGATCAATCAGGCTGTTACTACTGGCCGCGGAACGTGATTTTACTGGACACGTTTCTCTCTGCATAAAGCTTTATTAACTGGTAACCCGCTAAAGAGAGAAGCGTTGTCCTAATAAATACTCGTTCTGCAATGTGTCTTTTCATCACACAAGGTATTTTTTTCATCCGAGGAGACTTAATAAGGATAAACAAAATACAAGGCAACAGAAAGTTCCCAAACAAATTAAGTTAATGTTTATATTGTCTTTAATCTCCGTTTATTACAGTACTTTCGGTAGTATCTATGTTACTGACTAGCGAGGTTAACCATCAAATTATTATTATTATTATTATTATTATTATATATTATTATTATTATTATTATTATTATTATTATTATTATTATTATTATTATTATTATTATTATTATTATTATTATTATTATTATTATTATTAATATTTTCATGGAGCAGAAGTAAACCCGTAGGGGTCATACAGCGCATTGGGAATGGTAAACAACCAGATATAATCCGAGAAAGGAAAAGATAGCTTTAATTCGTTCGAATATGATTCCTTTCCCAACACGAAGGTTCGCTTTACCCTCTGGTCGGGGTTAGTCACAGAAGAACATCATTCTTTCCTTATCCTGCAGCGAAGACGCAGCGGCAGCGCATATTTGTTCTTCCATTACTGAACATGAGAAAACGTCATTTTAGTATTAATGTTGTAGCTTGTAGATGACTCAAGCACCGGCAATTTCCCTATTTAACTAAGTGAAAGATGCTATCTAAATGCATCATGCATGTACATGTATGCTAACGAGGCGCTACAGATATGGTGATCGAAATTCTAGGTATTCAGAAACAACCCTGATTTAATGTTAAGATACCCGGGCAAGTTATTCATCGAGCGGTTGAGTAAGGTACCCGACGGAGGTGGTGGTTCCTCAAGGGGTGAGGAGCTGGGATGAAGAGTTTGGGCCTCACTTCATCAGTCCAAGTCTCGTGACCCGGTTCTCGCTCCACCGCTTGAAGTCTCGTGCCTGGTTCTCACTTCAACAGTCCAAGTCTCGTGCCTGGTTCCCACTACACCATTCGAAGTCTTGTGCTTCGTTCTTACTACACCAGTTGAAGTCTCATGCTTGGTTATCACTACAACAGTCCGAGTCTCGTGCCCCTGCTCTCACTCCACCAAAGTCTTGTGACCCTGCTCTCACTCCACCAAAGTCTCGTGCCCCTGTTCTCACTCCACCAAAGTCTTGTGCCCAGACCTGTCTCCACGAGTCAGTCTCTGCCGCAAGACTTGTTATTATCTCCAGACGTTCCTTAGATCAGTATCTGACTTGACCTAATCAGCATCTGCAGCAGTCGCTAGAAACACCTCATAGTCCCATACTGTATTTACCGCAAATGGATTTCACCTATGTTTAGTGCGCATAAATCTCGTTTAAGGTGCATCTAACTCCTCATGAATACATCAGCACATATTATTCACCTCATAATTCATGAGTATTAACTGTCGAGCTAGAGCGATCGTGTTTTTGATAATTCGTTTAATGTCCTAAAATAGACATGTGTTAATCATGTTTTTTCCACGTTCATTGTAGCCTGCAGGAACTTCAAGGGCCAATACGGTGTAATCGAGATGAGTTATGTGCTTGTAACTGCAGGATGAATAATGTCATCGCACTTTTGAAATATACGATGTAAGTGCCTGGGCTGTCCAAGGAAGATAAAAAATGTGATTTACCCGGTTCGTTCCCTTCCCGGGAGCGGAGGCGGCTCTCTGATAGACTCCTGGGGACTAGAAACAATCATTATGCATGATTATTTATTCTGAGTTGACGTACAAATGATATTTATTATTATGCATTGTGGATTGACGTGCCGATAACAATTTAAGTATTTTCAGATAACTTAAACTTAGAAAGAAGAAACTTGGACGAACTAAAACGTCGTCTAAGTTTCTGTTGCAAATTTATTTGTGAAATGTTCCAGCCACGGTAGTGAAACTTTTATTATTTTTATTGTAGGTTTCATTTCAGCGGAGATACCCAGGGGCTAGTAAAGGGCTCTTGATCCAAAGAATTGGAGTTTCCCTTCCTTTTTTCGGATTATGCTTCATTGCCTCCCAGTCCTACGGGATTGTGGTTGATCTTTCGTGTGCCGAATAAAAATATATGCGCTCCACGCGACTATTCAACAGGGCCAGAGTCCTCACCTTGCTAAAAGGTCAGTAAAACTCTTTATTTTCATTCTCAAATGACGTGAATATCGAAGATCATATGTCCTTGTCTAGGCCAGGGAGGACATCATACTCCAGTTTTGGTAATAAAGTTTGATATCATTCGTTTCGCGACGGATGTGGTACCTACTGCATACCTACTTACTACCCCAGTAAATCGTCGCTCAGCAAAATAATCGGCCTCGCTTGCTGCTACGAATGCGAACACAAAAGTTTAAGGAAAAAAACATTGATGGAAAACTTCTCGTGAAAGCAGAAGTTTGAGATATGATAAGCTACTTACCTGTGAATAAAACTCTGCAACACCAAGCCGCATGAACAAGCCAAATAGTACTGCCAGTCTTGATAGTCCTGAACATATCTTCTGAAGATTTACGGTTTTTCACTTTGTGTCTGGGATCCACCAGGCGACCCCTGGGATCCACCAGGCGACCCCTTGGATCCACCAGGCGACCCCTGGGATCCACCAGGCGACCCCTGGGATCCACCAGGCGACCCCTGGGATCCACCAGGCGACCCCTGGGATCCACCAGGCGACCCCTGGGATCCACCAGGCGACCCCTGGGATCCACCAGGCGACCCCTGGGATCCACCAGGCGAACCCTGGGATCCACCAGGAGATCCTCGCAACCAAACTTCGGATCACGGGACAGAGTTCGAGTTAGAGCATCAAAATTCTTGTTTAATTGCCGGAATTAGTTTTTAGTCCCTTTTCTTGTGGGGAGACGATAGGGAAGGGATGGGGGGACATTTGAAAATTGAGTCATTTTTTCAATAGTGATTAACATTATGACTCTTCCCTCTCCTTTTTTTAAGAATGGAAGGGGGTGATTTCGGACGAAGAGGATAAATTAACTGGGTTGCGTGTAGGTCTTCAAGAGAGTCTTCGGATTTTTAACCCCGGAGTGTTAGCCACCCAGGATAACCCAAGAAAGTCAGTGCGTCATCGAGGACTGTCTGTCTTATTATCCGTGAGGCTTTACAACTATTAATTCTCATCAAGCACTGTATAGAGCGTGCGAGTTTAGTTCTTCGTCATGATTAAAATATTCTGAACTCTTTTATTTACAACCGTGTATTGAAATTATTGGGTAAATACTGGCATGTATAAATACTCTATCTATTTAATAACACGGGTCATGTACAAGGTAGGACTAGACAAGACAAACATGAATTATCATCTAAATTACAGTACTAGAAAGGTGATGCTCCCAAAACTGCGAAGCTCATTGGAATGGTGAATGGAAAAATAATGAGAAATTTAGAAAGAACCAAAAAGCACAATACCTTGACTGGAACAATACAAAAATAACCCGCACGAAGGAAAATGAAAGTTATGACGACATTTCAGTCCTTTGATCATTTACAAGTGTGACTTGTAAATGGTCCAAGTCGGACCAAAACGTCGTCCTAAGTTTCTCTCTCCTGTGTACAGGTTATTTGTGCATGAGGTGTTAGAAATTACAAGTGGCTCAAAAAAATATATGAAGTCGACCAGTAGTAGCACCCAGACAGCCTCATAACAAGGCCAATCTTTGTGTAAATAATATGCACAAACGCTGAAAATTTGAAGCCAATCAAAATAGGATTACTCAAGTTATCATAAGAAAATCTTGGAAAAGCTTCTTGGTGGAAGAAGAAAAAAGAAAAACTCCCCATGAAAAGTATAGGTAGTCCCTTTCGGTAATACATAATAATAATAATAAAATAATAATAATAATAATAATAATAATAATAATAATAATAATAATAATAATAATAATAATAATAATAATAATAATAATAATAATAATAATAATAATAATAATAATAATAATAATAATAATAATAATAAGAAAAGAAGAAGAAGAAGAAGAAGAAGAAGAAGAAGAAGAAGAAGAAGAAGAAGAAGAAGAGATGATGATGATGATAATACCAATAATAATAATAATAATAAAATTAACGAAGAAAAAACAATTGTTTATTTGTGTACAAAGATGCTATTCGGCATTATTCACTGTTAAAGTTGCTAGAAGATGTATGTATGTAGAGTTTGTTGCAGAAGTGGTTAATGCAGGCTTTAGAAATTTAGAATTGTAGGCTGTCGATTATGTAATCAATTGTTATTATGCATTTGTGCATGTCGTGTGTGTGTGTGTGTGTATGTGCGCACGTGTGTGTGTTTGTGCGGCTATGTGAGCGCGCGTCGTTATCTGCATTTAAATAGAGCGTCCACATATTCAACAAACATTAACCTCATGCTCTAAAAACAAGGAATGTTAGATGCGCACTTTCAGATCCCCACAAACATGCTGTCTGTCTAGCATTGTAAGAATCTCCGGCAAAGTTTTTCTCTCTTAGTCTGGATTTAAAATTCACGTTGAGTTCTCGTTACCTGTCACTTGAAACCTGCTGCTGCTGCTGCTGCTGCTGCTGCTGCTGCGAATTTCAACCACGTCTGAGGCGAGAAATATTATGGCCAAATAGCAGTAATAGACAGTTGTGGTAGGGGTCAACTGGTCAATATGCAAACGCATTCCACACTTGATTACTGGTCCAGTGAGAGCTGAGCTGTACTCACAAGCTGCGTTTGCGGAGGTCGAGTCATGGCTCCATGCTACACTTCCTAGGTTACTTTGATTGACATTACCAGTTTCTGGCATCTTGGGCCTCATCACATCAAAGTTTGGACATGTGTATTGTTGGGTTTACCTCCACTAATCTCTTATTAAACCCTATCGAATTTTCCAGCTCCTTGAGACTAAATAAATACTTCTTAACATTCTATTGGCACATCTGTGACTTCAGTTTCTAATGTGTCTCTTGTCTCCGTTTCTTTTAAATTCAGTCTATCTCAGTCTGCCTTATCATTTTATTTTAAAATTTTGTATGTTGTAATCCTCTTCTCCCTAGTCCTCTCTGCCAAGGTCGTCAGGATCAATTACTTGAACCTCCTCAGAGATCATTAGTCTCAGTACGAACTTGTATGTTGGTGTAGGTGTTGGTATATTCATCTTGATATGCTCGCCTTATGTATTTTGTAGAGGTCGAGACATAGCTACTGACCTCTTCCTTTTTTGAGAATTACTTCTGTGGGCAGGAATTCAGCAAGTCAGTTAATTCCCACTCAGTGGGGAACTCTCCAACATACAGTGTGTGTAGTTAAAACATCTAGAAAGAGATCGGATCATAAACATCATCCTCTGTCTCATCACATGGCTGAGATTAGCCCACATCTTGGTTATTCAACAAAGATGTTTTAATATGAATAACTTTGAAAACCACCTCAGGGGTGTGGAGCCTTCAATTCTGTTTACCTTATACGAAGAAAGAGTCATCTCTCAACCCTTTCTTGACGTCTTCCTCATCAAAGACTTAAATTTTAGATTTATATAAATTCTACCATAAAAGGTGACTATTCACACCTTATATTAGAGCAAAGAGAGGTAGGTGTTTTATTGTTTTTCCTTGCACTCTCAGGATCGGCGGTAGTGATTTTTTGCCATATGAATAGATACAAGTTGAAGACGCTTTTCCGCCTTAAAATTTCCTGCAAAAACATGGCTTCTAATATATTGTCCAAGTACATCTGCTCAGTACTACCTGATCAACAGGCCCAGTTCTAACCTGTGTCCAGAAGCACCTAACTGGTCTGACCGTCGTCACTGTAGCCTTAAATATGGCTGCCGACTTTGTGAAATCTTTGTATTTGGGTAAAAGTCCGTAGTGGGTGAAACGCGGTTTAAAAGAAATCTTTGACATACACTTCCCTGTACTACCATGTCTCTGTACCATCATAGGTGTCCCTCTACCACCATTTGTCAGTTTACAACCACCTTTCAACTACTATCAACAGGCTTTGCTGATTCCAGACTTACAGGGCGTGATCATACCTACTCTTAATACTGTGACTGATGTTTTATGCTCATCTTTTCGTTTCATCCCCCTTTCTCACTAACCTGAAACCGAGTGTTGTCTAGCGTCCGTGAGGGTCGTCCGTGAGGGTCGTCCGTGAGGGTCGTCCGTGAGGGTCGTCCGTGAGGGTCGTCCGTGAGGGTCGTCTGTGAGGGTCGTCCGTGAGGGTCGTCCGTGAGAGTCGTCTGTGAGGGTCGTCCGTGAGGGTCGTCCGTGAGAGTCGTCTGTGGCCTTATGCTCTCAGGCTCCCTCTTTTAGCGTCTGTTATTATTATTATTATTATTATAACTTTTAATTTAGGTGTTTTGATGCTCATAAAGCGCACTTTATATAAGGGGCTTAAGTTCCTTTCCTCGGATTAAACCTGATTACTTCCTGTTCACGAGCCTAGTAAAATCCCTACGGAAATAGCGTTTCCTTATGAATTTGTAATATCATTGTAGTCATACGGAAGGGCTAGACAAATAAGGGCTCATACAACTCACGGGGAATGGAAAGTAATCAAGTTTGATTCCAGGAAGGCGATAGTGGCTTTATATCATGGGATCAAGAACCCTTCACCAGCAGCAAGGCACCCCGCTCTCATGCATCAACTCTCTCTAGTTGATGCATGAAACACATGTGCAACACTTGGGTATATTTATTAGCGAAACGTTTCACGTGCACACCACGTTTTTTTCAGTCAAATACAGGCGAATATAACACTGAAGACTTGAGGGTCTGACCACCTCCAAGACTGACCGACTGATCACGTCAAAACTACTTTTACTTTTGGACAGGCGAAATCTTTCGGCAATAAAATTACTCTTTTTAGTACCCTGAGTTTTTGTGTTGTACATGATAATGGAGGCTCTGGATTTTCTTTTCAGAACTGCTAGGTTGTGTTCCCTAAGTCTCTCCTCGTGATCCTCAGTTCTAGTACTAGTCTCGTCACTTGCCATGAGGTCATCTTAGGTTCTTGATCAGATGCAGCTTCCACGCTGGCGCAGCTGACGTCAGGGTGCGTCTAACGTAAGTTATTTATAATGTATTAAACGAATCTTTATTAAGCTTCATCAATAGAACGTTGCTAGTGTAATGACCTTTAGTGTTGCGAGTATAAACAAACACATAAACAAATGAACGCAACAATGTTGCTGCGGTCACATGGAGCCAAAATATTCAGAAGTATGGAATTTTTCTTATTATGATATACGTCACTAATGTTAATTTATACCATTATGAAGTTGTAAAGGTAAAAACATATAAATTTATACAATATTTTGTACATAAAAATGTGTGTCTTGCGTCTATAAAATTTTATGCATTGAGATAAGAAAGTTCAAATTCAGAATACGCTGTGTCTATGCCACTTATGCAAAAATTAGATTTGTTAGGATTCGCCTTATGTGTAGGTTGTAGCTGGAAGGACACAGTCTGTACTGATGTACAATAGAATTTCTTAAATATTGCAGCGCCGTATGACCGATTCGGGTTAAGCACTATATTGTGAACAACATAATAATAATTGTAAGTATTAAAGTTTTATGTTTATAAGCTTTAAAAAACAATTAGAGAATCATGTAATGACCAAAATTTGTATCCTGAAAGAGCTCATTCACAACTTCTTACCGACGAAATATATATATAGTATATATATATATATATATATATATATATATATATATATATATATATATATATATATATATATATATATATATATATATATATATATATATATATATATATATTATATTTATTTATATATATATATATATATATATATATATATATATATATATATATATATATATATATATATATATATATATATATTGTGTGTGTGTGTGTGTGTGTGTGTGTGTGTGTGTGTGTGCAAAACTTGCGAATTCGGCTTAAATAGCATGGCTGAACTTGCCGAATAAGGCAAGCAAAAATCTGTGTATGCAATAATTTCGCAAAAGTCATTCTGAACCTAACGAAAAAAATATATTTCATTGTGTTTGTTTATTATTAAATTATTATAAACTTATCTAAAATATATTTAATTGGATTAGGCTAAATTAAATCGTTCTTGTTATAATAAGGTTAGGTAAATTTTCTAAGGTACTTTTGGTACAAAATTATTAATTTTTACATTAACAGTAATGAAAAAATATATATATTTAAGCTTAAAAGAGAAAATTTTAGAAATGACTTAATTTTAAATTAGTACCTGCTAATTGACAAATTTTACCTATTCGGTACGACATATATATATATATATATATATATATATATATATATATATATATATATATATATATATATATATATATATATATATATATATATATATAAATCTTTGTGCGCTAGGCCATGTTGTTTGTAGGATCGATTGCTCAGATGGTAGGGCGACATGTACAATGTTTGGCCTCTTGAGGCAGGGCAATGTTCGTGGGGTCGAATCCTGGCCTGCCGCAGTTTGGTAAATGATTCAAAACCATTTGCTTCGTGGTTTCATTTATATATATATATATATATATATATATATATATATATATATATATATATATATATATATATATATATATATATATATATATATATCACAAACACTGATCTCTGGCCGACGGAGACTCGAACCTACGAAACTTGTGACAAGGACGCAGTGCTTTGCCGACCGTACCACACTGGTCCAATACCTGGCGTCCAGCTCACGCTAGACGTTGATCCAAGGCACCAGGTTTCAGGCAGGTGGCTTACAGCTTTTATCTCATCCCATGTATGCATCGACACAACTAGAGATTTTTACAATGCTAGAATTCGCAAGAGCAGGCGAAATATTCACAAACACTGATCTCTGGCCGACGAATTCCTAGCATTGTAAAAATCTCTAGTTGTGTCGATGCTGCAGGGATGAGATGAAAGCTGTGCCACCTGCCTGAAAGCTGGCTGCCTTGGATCAACGTCTAGCGTGAGCTGGATGCCAAGGTATTGGACCAGTGTGGTACGGTCGGCAAAGCACTGCGTACCTTGTCACAAGGTTCGTATGTTCGAGTCTCCGTCGGCCAGAGATCAGTGTTTGTGAATATTTCGCCTGCTCTTGCAGGTTCCACAATTTGCACCTCTGGTGCAAATTGTGGAACCCATATCCTCGGAGAAGTGGATAAAAAGGCTTCGAGGCAGAGTAATTGGATTTCTTCCTGAAGCCATTTGAATATTCCACTTCCCCTACCACCCCATCTTTTCATTCTTTTTTACCAATAGGTATATTTTATTACATAATATGGCACAAAAGATTTAAGAGATACATTGCTGGTATAAAGATGGCATATTCAGTACATGAGGTGTGAGAGATACATGTCTAGTACATATTGCTACGTATTTGTCACTGATTATAATGCGAAAATATCATCCAGCTCCTCAGAGCTGGGGCGCGAGCCCCAAATACAGCATGCATTACACCTCTGAACAGCAGTGCTGAGTCGCTGGAACAGAAAACTAGCCGCCCTTGGATCCCTAGTTACCCTGATGAGTCTTTTGCTTAGCTCCTTAAGGAACTTAGATGCACTCTTTCCCCATGGGCCAAGGGTCTCCGAGCCTATGGGAACAAACATATAATGATGGGCAAGTTCTCCGTACTTTCTAGACTTTTGGGAGTCCTTGAAGCTGGCAGCTGCCCCTCATTCATCCCTGGTGTACTGGAGATAGGTATCAGCCAAGGTATATGCACATGTTTAGTCCCACATCACCTGCTTGCCGTCTGTCCAGGCTTGAAGGATGATACCATCTGGACGCTTTTGGCTGCCATCAGATCTGAATAGTTGGGGTGGTTCCCTTATTGCTGGGCATCCGGCTGTTGTGAGACTCCTCTTCATAATGTTATTAACCTCTTCATGCCTTGCAATCTTTCCCTCGGATTTACGGTACACAAGACCGTGGTACCCGAATTGGTCTGCTGCTTCACTGCCGTAAATATACCTGTGTTCGGCGAGAATGGGGGCGGCAAATCGAAGGGCAACACCAATGCGGATGGTCTGTGGGTCGAGGCGAGTGCCAAGGCTGGAGCCGGGAATAGCCAACAGAAAGTCCTCTGCATGAGGAGCTCTCACTGCCTGGAGGCGGGCACTATCTTTCCCCGACACACTGAAGCATTGTTGAGGCTATATTCCCCACTATTGGGTCGTCCCAGTGTCACTATTTGTAGTTGTTGGGGGAAGCAGACCTAGTTACACTGATTTACTTACATCTGCATGTCATGGGGGAAGGGAGGCTCGAAGGACTCAGTAACACTGCCACAGTAAGTTACTGTGTAACAGAGCCTGGTGAGAGGCACGTTGGCATATATTTGAAGTTGCAGCTTAATTTCTGTCTGATTTATGATTTTTTTTTTTTGTCAGCTGCCAGTAAAGTTCCCAGGACTAGTAAATTATAGATTTTAGTTGAGAATGGTGTCAAAGTAATCATAAGCTTTTGTATCATTAATTAAAGGAATTATTTGTTGTAGTACATTTAACTTCATATATTCTGCTTTAATTCATATTAACTAAAGTTTTTTATTTGTGAATTTCATTAACATCTTGAACTGGTATTCTAATATAATCTACCCCTAATTAGTTTCACTGATAGACCTTAAGTACTATATTTTCCACAATGCCTTCTTCGATTGTCCTCCATTATTAATGGTAATATGTATTTTAGGTTGCAGCTTCTGATTCTAATGAAAAAACAAAAACAAAATTGAGCAAGAGTTCATAACCCACTAATGATGCGGTTAGTCGTGTTTCATGAACTTGAAGCCCAGCTTGAGGCTCTGACATGTTGACCTTAATTTTTATCTGTGCTTGAGAGGTGTGACTTCCAGTTTCTGAGTCTCGCAATGATGGTGAGCTCCAGGTGTTTCTGCTTGCATTCAATACTAAATATTTGTAGAATACTAATTCCCATCAAATTTTAGAATGCTTTTGAATTAGCTTTGCTCCTAACCCTGAACTTTTGGGCTACTGAGTTTCAATTCCTAGGCCCTTTTGTTAAGATGCGCCTCCTAAGTAATTTAAAATTCCTGGGCCTCTTGAGTGTATTGAAAACAACTCGGTCTTTTGGGACTATTAAGGTGCAGATCAAAGAATGTTAGGGATGGCTTTATCATAGATGGAAATACCTCTGTAGGTCATGCTTCGACCGATACACATCTAGTTTAAATGACTTTCGATGTAAATTACTGAAAAAAATTGCATATGCTCATCTGAGGAAAAGATATGCGCAGAGAAAGCTTTTATTAGAACATCATTATATAGAGCTTTATGAAGTCAACAAAAGTATACGTAGTCAGTCGTTATCAAAATAAAAGCTGACTAAGCACATTTGTCATTTCTTCAGACTATCAGCAATACTCCTGGGCCCTTGTTCTATCCTCCTTAAATAATTGAAAGAAAATGATCTCAGTTATAAATAAATAATACATAAAAACGTGGCTGACAGACCCTCCACCCTCCCCTTCCCCCAAAAAAAAAAAAAACAGAACCTAAAAATTGAAACCCAAGTTCAGGTCAACTAAACAATTCCTAAGACAACATAAAGAGCAACTCTCGAAGGACAAAAAAAACAAACACACAACCAGACACTTTTCTCGTAACAATGTATCTTCAAGAGAACTATAGTCTGAGGCAAAAACTGATCCGCCTGATGCATTAAGTTCCGAAGCAAATTGCAACGAGTAATGCGGAGAACAAGTTTATCGCTGCGGCGTACCCAGGAGCCATCCCTTCGCTAATTATATGATTGCTGCATATCCAGAAAGTTGACAGGTTATTATATGATTGTAGTATGTCCTAGGAAGGTACAGAAGCCACCTTGTAACATTTTATTATTATTATTATTATTATTATTATTGTTATTATTATTATTTTTTTTATTATTATCATTATTACTATTATTAATTGGGCAGGGCTAAAATCGTAGTGATTATACAGCTCCTGGAAAAAAGAAGATAGTCAGATTTAAGGAAGGAGAAGGTAGCTCAAATTACTTGGATCAAGAGCCCAGCACCACCATGAAGGCTCTTCCCATCCAACTTAAACCTCCTTTCACTTGAAGGGTCTAATAGTTCGTAACATGTCTGTGAGCTTTCCCCATGAATATAATATTAATAATAATAATAATAATAATAATAACAACAACAACAACAACAACAACAATAATAATAATAATAATAATAATAATAATAATAATAATAATAATAATAATAATAATAATAATAACAACAACAACAAAACTAGCAAGAATAACGCTGGAGGTCAAGAAACACGTGACCTTGCTCAGTCACAGCAGACGATCCCAAGAGTCGATACCAAACACACACATACACACGTTAGTTCTATAAAAAGAAAATACAAAAAAAAGAAGGTTGGAATAATTTGCTTGGTGAAAATCAGCACGTAGGTTGAGCCATGATGGGGTTAAGTTGACGCGTGTCTGAACAAGTCGCCAATGTGCCAGACAACGTCAATCACAGTCTGGTGAATTTTCTCTCGGTTACATTGACCATATTTATTTTTTTGCTTCCTGATAATTTCTGGTCAAGTATTGGTTGGGTTGTAGCGTGTGTTTGGAAGCATGTGGGCTGCTTGGGTGGGGTGAAGGCTGCGCGTTATTGAGGCAGGGGACTGAGGGAGCTCATGTTGCTAGGTCGGTTAATGGGGTTTCAAGCCTATCGAATACACTATGGTCATTAAATCCTGCACGTAATCTTTTCACCACCAGACAAGGTTACTTTAATCCCTAAAATAGGGATTAAAGTAAACTCTCAATATATATATACGTTGAGAGTACATGATATATACACCTCTCAGTGTATATATCGATAGAAATATAATAGAATCAAGTCCCATAAAAAATAGTTTTGAAAATAATATGAATATTGCTTTTGGATTATACAAATTAGATTCATTTATAATTAATAAAATTTGGGAAGAATGTAATATACATTAGACAAGTTAAAAATAAGCTGTGTTTGACAGATCCTTGACTACCTATCTACATCATCATAAAAAAGTCAGATGTTGTAAGGTAACCGCGAGATGCAGTCCAGTCGTTATATGCTTTCCTGTTTATCATTTATTTTTACATTTCCTTGATAATGTAAGAAATCATGAAAGCGCTTGGAATTCTACTATATTTCTCACAGTGGTTGTTCTGCATATATATATATATATATATATATATATATATATATATATATATATATATATGTGTGTGTGTGTGTGTGTGTGTGTGTGTGTGTGTGTGTATGTGTGTGTATGTGTGTGTGTATGTGTGGTGTCGAATAGGTAAAACTGGTCACTTAGCAAGAACTCATTTAAAATTAAGTCCTTTCTAAAAATTTATCTTATACGTTTAAGATATATTTTAATAATTTTGTACCAAAAGTACCTTAGAAAACTTACCTAACCTTATTTTAACAAGTGCAATTTAATTTAGCCTAATCCAACTAAATATATTTTAGATAAGTTTACAGTAATTAATTAATAAACAAACACAATTAAATATATTTTTTTCGTTAGGTTCAGAAAGATTTTTGCGAAAATATTGCATTCACAAATTTTCGCTTGCATTATTCGGCAAGAAGAGCGTTGCTATTTAAGCCAAAATAACAAGTTGTTTCTAGTAGTATAAGTGCCTATTTTTTCTAGAAGTATTAGTGCTCGTTGTTGGTAGTAGTAGTGTAGGTAGTTTCTAGTAATACTAGTGCATGCTTAGCGCTTAGTTTGATATTATTACTACTATCGCATGTTGTTTCTATTTTTACTAGTGCAGGTTGTTTCTTTTAATACTAGTAAATGCTGGTTGTAGAATGACTTGTGCATGTTGTTTCTAGTATTACTAAGTGTAGATTGATTCTAGTATTAATCGTGCTGGATGTTTCTAGTATTACTAGTGTAGGCTCTTTCTAGTATTACTAGTCCATGTTGTTTCTAATACCAATTTTATGTTGCTGCTCTTAATGTTTTCTGAGCAGCTGAAAAATTAGTGTGTAACTAAAGAGGCAGTTTCTCTGGTCTGACACTCGCACATTTCCCATAACTCTCCTCCCAGATGTGCGTTTTTGTTTATTTTTATCAAATATTGATGTACTATAATATTGATGTACTATAATATTGATGTACTATCATCACTGGTAGAGATGGTGGTGGTCTTGTGCTGCTTCTGCTGCTACTGCAAATGCTGCTTTTGTGTCTGCTGCTTCAGTTACTACTGTAGCTGCTTTTGCTATGGATGGTGCTGCTGCTGTTAATGATAGTGATGTTGCTACTGCTGTTGTTCTAGTGCTGCTGTTAAGGCTGTTGCTATTGCTGGTGATGGTGGAGGTGCTGCTGTTGCTGCTGGTATCTCTTCTACTTCTACTTCTTATCTTCTCTTCTACTTTTACTGCTTTGTTTATATGTATATATATATATATATATATATATATATATATATATATATATATATATATATATATATATATATATATATATATATATATATAGCCATTACCACGAGTGTCCTCGTAACATGAAATAAGCCTAGTTCGCTAGGCTAATGTTGTTGTAGGATCGATGGCTAGGTGGATAAGGTGACATGTGTCGTGGGGTCGAACCCTGGCCTGCCGCAGTTTGGTAAGTGTTTCAAAACTACTTGTTTAGTGGGGAATGGAATGGGAGGGGATTAGGTTTTATTTAGGGAGGAGAAAGGCCCAGGAGATCAGAACGCTGCACCTCGCCCATAGTAAAATGAAGCTGGCTGTCTCTCTGGTCCCCGGGCCAGGCGTTCCATCTTACCCGGGTCGGTCATTATACTGGTCTAGACCGAACCCATGTCATGACCACTTTCTTCAATTAGTTACAAGTCCAGCTTCAACTAGATGGCGGCGCCGTGATGGGAGTTATTTATTTACTTCTGCAAGCTTCAGTTCCTGCACCCCAGATGCTTGACTGTCTCACTGGGGGTCAACGTTTCCTTTTTTCGGGTCACCCTTCCTCGGTGGGAGAAGGTCGGTGACTTAAAAATTATATATATATATATATATATATATATATATATATATATATATATGTACAAATCTACTAAAAACGAGAAGAAGAAAAACTTTATAAAATTGGGTTGTCTGAATGTGCGTGGATGTACTGCGGATGATAAGAAAGAGATGATTGCCGATGTTATGAATGAAAAGAAGTTGGATGTCCTGGCCCTAAGCGAAACAAAGCTGAAGGGGGTAGGCGAGTTTCAGTGGGGAGAAATAAATGGGATTAAGTCAGGAGTATCTGAGAGAGTTAGAGCTAAGGAAGGGGTAGCAATAATGTTGAAGGATCAGTTATGGAAGGAAAAGAGGAATATAAATGTGTAAATTCAAGGATTATGTGGATTAAAATAAGGGTCGGATGCGAAAAGTGGGTCATAATAAGCGTGTATGCACCTGGAGAAGAGAGGAGTGTAGAGGAGAGAGAGATTTTGGGAGATGTTAAGCGAATGTATAGGAACTTTTGAACCAAATGAGAGAGTAATTGTGGTAGGGGACCTAAATGCTAAAGTGGGAGAAACATGCAGAGAGGGTGTAGTAGGTAAGTTTGGGGTGCCAGGTGTAAATGATAATGGGAGCCCTTTGATTGAACTTTGTATAGAAAGGGGTTTAGTTATAGGTAATACATATTTTAAGAAAAAGAGGATAAATAAGTATACAAGATATGATGTAGGGCGTAATGACAGTAGTTTGTTGGACTATGTATTGGTAGATAAAAGACTGTTGAGTAGACTTCAGGATGTACATGTTTATAGAGGGGCTACAGATATATCAGATCACTTTTTAGTTATAGCTACAGTGGGAGTAAAAGGTAGATGGGATACAAGGAAAATAGAATCAGTAAGTAAAAGAGAGGTGAAGGTTTATAAACTAAAAGAGGAGGCAGTTAGGGTAAGATATAAACAACTATTGGAGGATAGATGGGCTAGTGAGAGTGTAGGCAATGGGGTCGAAAATGTATGGGGTAGATTTAAAAATGTAGTGTTAGAGTGTTCAGCAGAAGTTTGTGGTTACAGGCGAGTGGGTGCGGGAGGGGAAAAGGAGCGATTGGTGGAATGATGATGTAAAGAGAGTAGTAAGGGAGAAAAAGTTAGCATATGAGAGGTTTTTACAAAGTAGAAGTGATGCAAGGAGGGAAGAGTATATGGAGAGAAAAAGAGAGGTTAAAAGAGTGGTGAAGCAATGTAAAAGAGAGCAGATGAGAGAGTGGGTGAGATGTTATCAGCAAATTTTGTTGAAAATAAGAAAAAGTTTTGGAATGAGATTAATAAGTTGAGGAAGCCTAGAGAACAAATGGATTTGACAGTTAAAAATAGGAGAGGAGAGTTATTAAATGGAGAGTTAGAGGTATCGGGAAGATGGAGAGAATATTTTGAGGATTTGTTAAATGTTGATGAAGACAGGGGAAACTGTGATTTCGTGTGTAGGGCAAGGAGGAATAACATCTTGTAGGAGTGTGGAAGAGCCAGTTGTGGGTGTAGGGAAGTTCGTGAGGCAGTGGGTAGAATGAAAGGGGTAAGGCAGCTGGGATTGATGGGATAAAGATAGAAATGTTAAAAGCAGGTGGGGATATAATTTTGGAGTGGTTGGTGCTATTATTTAATAAATGTATGGAAGAGGGTAAGGTACCTAGGGATTGGCAGAGAGCGTGTATTGTTCCTTTGTATAAAGGCAAAGGGGACAAAAGAGAGTGCAAAAATTATAGGGAATAAGTCTGTTGAGTGTACCTGGTAAAGTGTATGGTAGAGTTATTATTGAAAGAATTAAGAGTAAAACAGAAAGCAGGATAGCAGATGAACAAGGGGGCTTTAGGAAAGGTAGGGGTGTGTAGACCAAGTGTTTACAGTGAAACATATAGGTGAACAGTATTTGGATAAGGGTAAAGATGTTTTTGTGGCATTTATGGATTTGGAAAAGGCGTATGATAGGGTAGATAGGGGGCAATGTGGCAGATGTTGCAGGTGTATGGAATAGGAGGAAGGTTACTGAAAGCAGTGAAGAGTTTTTATGAGGATAGTGAGGCTCAGGTTAGAGTGTGTAGGAGGGAAGGGACTATTTCCCAGTAAAAGTGGGCCTTAGACAAGGATGTGTGATGTCACCGTGGTTGTTCAATATATTTATAGATGGGGTTGTAAGAGAAGTGAATGCGAGGGTCTTGGCAAGAGGTGTTGGGCTAAAAGATAAAGAAGCAAATACAAAGTGGGAGTTGTCACAGTTGCTTTTTCTGATGACACTGTGCTTTTGGGAGATTCTGAAGAGAAGCTGCAGAGGTTGGTGGATGAATTTGGTAGGGTGTGTAAAAGAAGAAAATTGAAAGTGAATATAGGAAAGAGTAAGGTGATGAGGATAACAAAAAGAATACGTGACGAAAGATTGGATATCAGATTGGAGGGAGAGAGTATGGAGGAGGTGAATGTATTCAGATATTTGGGAGTGGACATGTCGGCGGATGGGTCTATGAAGGATGAGGTGAATCATAGAATTGATGAGGGAAAAGGGTGAGTGGAGCACTTCGGAGTCTGTGGAGACAAAGAACCTTGTCCATGGAAGTAAAGAGGGAATGTATGAGAGTATAGTTATACCAACGCTTTTATATGGGTGTGAAGCATGGGTGATGAATGTTGCAACGAGGAGAAGGCTGGAGGCAGTGGAGATGTCATGTCTGAGGTCAATGTGTGGTGTGAATATAATGCAGAGAATTCGGAGTTTGGAAATTAGGAGGAGGTGCGGATTACCAAAACGATTGTCCAGAGAGCTGAGGAGGGGTTGTTGAGGTGGTTTGGACATGTAGAGAGAATGGAACGAGACAGAGTGACTTCGAGAGTGTATAAATCTGTAGTGGAGGGAAGGCGGGGTAGGGGTCGGCCTAGGAAAGGTTGGAGGGAGGGGGTAAAGGAAGTTTTGTGTGCGAGGGCTTGGACTTCCAGCAAGCATGTGTGAGCGTATTTGATAGGAGTGAATGGAGGCATATGGTTTTAATACTTGACGTGCTGTTGGAGTGTGAGCAAAGTAACATTTATGAAGGGATTCAGGAAACCGGCAGGCCGGACTTGAGTTCTGGAGATGGGAAGTACAGTGCCGGCACTCTAAAGGAGGGTGTTAATGTTGCAGTTTTATAACTGTAGTGTAAAGCACCCTTCTGGCAAGACAGTGATGGAGTGAATGATGATGATGAAAGTTTTTCTTTTCGGGCCACCCTGCCTTGGTGGGAATCGGCCGATGTGTTAATAAAAAAAAAAAAATTCTTTCTTCTTTCAACGCACAGGCGGGTGGCCCAAAAGGAAAACGAAAGTTTCTCCTTTTACATTTAGTATATATACAGGAGAAGGGGTTACTAGCCCCTTGCTCCTGGCATTTTATTCGCCTCTTACGACACGCATGGCTTACGGAGGAAGAATTCTGTTCCACTTCCCCGTGGAGATAAGAGGAAATAAACAAGAACTAGTAAGAAAAATAGAAGAAAACCCAGAAGGGTGTGTATATATATGCTTGTACATGCATGTGTAGTGTGACCTAAATGTAAGTAGAAGTAGCAAGACGTACATGTAATCTTGCATGTTTATGAGACAGAAAAAAACACCAGCAATACTACCATCATGTAAAACAATTACAGGCTTCCGTTTTACACTCACTTGGCAGGACGGTAGTACCTCCCTGGGTGGTTGCTGTCTACTAACCTACTACCTATATATATATATATATATATACTATATATATATATATATATATATATATATATATATATATATATATATATATATATTATATATATATATATATATATATATATATATATATATATATATATATATATATATATATATATATATATATATATATATATATATATATGGGAGGATGTGAACTAGAATGAGAATGGATGAATTTGCTGTGGGACATGGCATATTGCATTGAGAGGTGATATGTGTGTGTAGTGACCTATTTTAAGGTACCCATTGTGTATATAGTGACAAACTTTTAGAGGTCACCTCACTTAGGTCACCTGTTGGTTATGACTTTTTAGTTGTCACCTATTTGGAATGGCCTTTGATATATCATCTGTGTGTAGTGAACTTTGAGAGGTCACGTGTGTAGTGAGTTTTGAGAGCTTAATGTGTGTAGTGACCTTTGAGAGGTCACTTGTGTGTCGTCATAAAGGTCAGGATGCTCATCTAGTTTAAAAAGTAAACTAGTTTTACAGGTTCTATTTTTACTCTGGCGTCTTAAGCAGTAAATCTTGAGTAACTTGTAACTAGGCTCTTGCGTTGGCGTGGGTGTTGGCGAGGGTGTTGGCGAGGGTGTTGGCGAGGGGTTGGAGAGGGAGTTGGCGAGGAGCTTGGCGAGGGGTTGGCGAGTGGGTTGGCGAGGGAGTTGGCGAGGGGTTGACGAGGGTTTTGGCGAGGGGTTGCTAAGGGGTTGGCGAGCGGTTGGCGAGGGGTTGACGAGGAGTTGGCGAGAGGGTTGGCAAGGGGTTGGCGAGGGGTTGGCGAGGTTGTTGAAGGTGTTGGCGAGAGGAATAGTGAGGGTGTGGCGAAGGGGATGGTGAGGGGGGATTGGCGAAACTGCTGAAGATGCTGGCGAGGGGGATGGTGAGGGGGTGTTGGTGAGGGTGTAGGCGAGGGGGATGGGGTGAGTGTTGCCGAGGCGGTTGATGAGGTTGTTGGCGAGTTTGGCATCTTCATTGTGTACTGAGAATAACCATTCAAAATTATAATACTAGAGCCAAGGAAAGGAAGGGTAGCTCAAACTCCTCAAATCAAGAGCCCCATGAAGAAGAAGACGGAATTTTCTCGACAGAACATGCTCTTGGGAATTCAGAAAATCACTAGAATGATTTAGAAGCTGTCATCAAATCAACACTATCCCTTATACCTTGATATTAGTGCTGCACACTAGCACTCTTGTTAGTGTTGTCCACTTGCACTATTGTTAGTGCTGCACACTAGCATTGTTAGTGCTGCACACTAGTACTATTGTTAGTGCTGCACACTAGTACTGTTAGTGCTGCAGACTAACACTATTGTTAGTGCTGCACACTAGCACTATTAGTGCTACACACTAGCACTATTGTTAGTGCTGCACACTAGCACTGTTAGTAATGCACACTAACACTATTGTTAGTGCTGCACACTAGCACTGTTAGTGTTGCACTGTTAGTGTTGCACTCTAACACTATTGCTAGTGCTGCACACTAGCACTGTTAGTGCTGCACACTAGCACTGTTAGTGCTGCACACTAGCACTGTTAGTGCTGCACACTAGCACTATTGTTATTGTTGCACACTAGCACTGTTAGTGCTGCACACTAACACTATTGTTAGTGCTGCACACTAGCACTATTTTTAGTGCTGTACACTAGCACTGTTAGTGCTGCACACTAGCACTATTGTTTGTGCTGCATACCAGCACTGTTAGTGCTGCACACTAGTGCTATTGTTAGTGCTACACACTAGTACTGTTAGTGCTGCACACTAACACTATTGTTAGTGCTGCACACTAGCACTGTTAGTGCTGCACACTAGCACTATTGTTAGTGCTGCACACTAGTACTGTTAGTGCTGCATAATAATACTATTGTTAGTGCTGCACACTAGCACTATTGCTAGTGCTGCAGACTAGCACTATTAGTGCTGCACACTAACACTGTTAGTGCTACACAGTACACACTAGCACTATAGTGCTGATCATTAGCACTATTGTTAGTGATGCACACTAGCACTATTGTTAGTGCTGCACACTAGCACTATTTTTAGTGCTGCACAATAGCACTATTGTTAGTGCTGCACAATAGCACTATTGTTAGTGCTGCACACTAGCACTGTTAGTGTTGAATACTAGCACTATTAGTGCTGCACACTAACACTGTTAGTGCTGCACACTAGCACTATAGTGCTGATCACTTGCACTATAGTGCTGATCACTTGCACTATTGTTAGTGCTTCACACTAGTACTGTTAGTGCTGCACACTAGCACAAACGTTAGTACTGCTAGTGCTGCATACTAGCACTATTGTTAGTGTTGCACACTAGCACTGTTAGTGCTGCACACTAGCACTATTGTTAGTGCTGCACACTAGCACTATTGTTAGTGCTGCACACTAGCACTATTGTTAGGGCTGAACACTAGCACTAGTAGAGGAAACAGTTCTTGCTTTCTCGTTTAATTTAGTCCGTAAATCCTATTCGAATCGCGGAGTCTGTAGATTACCTGGCCTGGTTGCAGAGGCCAGGTAAATACGGTCTCCACGTCAGTAAAATAGGTCTCTTAGTCAGTAAAATAGGTCTCTTAGTCAGTAAAATAGGTCTCTTAGTCAGTAAAATAGGTCTCTTAGTCAGTAAAATAGGTCTCTTAGTCAGTAAAATAGGTCTCCCTGTCCGTAAAATAGGTTTCCTCGTCAGTAAAATAGGCCTCCTCGTCAGTAATTTAGGTCTTTTCAGTAATTTAGGTCTCAAGGTCAGTATAATAGGTCTCCTTGTTAGTAATTTAGGTCTCCACATAAGTAATTTAGGTCTCCACGTTAGCAATATGGGTCTCCTCGTCAGTAAAATAGGTCTCCTTGTTAGTAATTTAGGTCTTCTCGTCAATAATTTAGGTCTCCACGTCAGTAAAATAGGTCTAATTCTTGGTAAAATAAGTCTCCTCATCAGTAAAATAGATCTCAGTAAAATTGGTCTCCTCGTCAGTTAAATAGCTCTCCTGGTCAGTAAAATAGGTCTCCTCTTACTAAAATGGGTCTCTTGCTTAGGTCTCTTCGTTAGTAAATTAAGTCTCCACTTATGTAAATCAGGTTTTTAAATATTTAAATAAGGTCTCTTCAGTAATACAAGCTTCGGCAGTAAATAAGATTTCTACATTTGTACATGTGGACTTTTCGCCAATTAATAAAGTCTTTTCGACAATAAACAAAGTTTCTATACCTGTACATAAGGTCAGCACATCAATAAGGTCTCCTATCGGTATATGAATTCTCCACACCATTCAATATGATTCACACATAAGTAAACAAAGCCTTTACGCTGGTATATTACTGTATATTACATATCCGAAAGACTTAATACCGACAAGATTTAATTAATGACACACGTTACAAAACAAGCTTTTATTCGAACGACGTTTCGCTATGGAGTTATGATCGTTGTTACGAGCTAAAAGTTGTCTACTTATAAGCTTGTCCTGCAATCCGAGTCCGTTCTTCAGCTGCATCTTATGTTTATGCTTGAAGCTGGATGTTATAGAATTAAGTTCGGCCACTTAAGCACCAAGAAGTGTGTGGTTTGTTTTCAATAAAATACAGCAGACATCATTAGGCAAGCGGAGGGACATAAAGAGATCAAGTCAGACGGTCCCTCATCAACGTGCATGATACCTGCCTTTACTCCAGACCCAGTGCTCGCTCCAGGCTTCCCAGCGAACATTACTGCTGACCCACTACTCGCTGAAGCGTCCCAACTTGACTCGAAACTCACTACTCCCTTCAGGTTTCCCAATTTACATTACTGCTGACCCACTACTCGCTAAAGCATCCCAACTTAACTCGAAACTCACTACTCCCTTCAGGCTTCCCAATTTACATTACTGCTGACCTACTACTCGCTGAAGCTTCCTAACTTTAAACCTAACTTTAAACTCGCTGGAGGTTTAAAAAGAAAACTAGCCGAACAATACACTGATCTTACTAAAAAGGGCTCTTAAAAATCTCAGGATTCGTTTCGTAATTTTTCATCTTTGCGCCCGATGTTTAAACGATACTGTGAAGGGTTGTTGATACAAGGAATTGGAACTACTCTTCGGTTTTTTTGGTCAAACCTTGTTACCCCACCTCCCCATCATTCCCAAGCACTGTATGACCCTTATGGGAGTAGAGTCTGGTGGTCTGGTGGCTAAAGCTCTCGCTTCACACGGCGAAGGCCTGGGTTCGATTCCCAGCCAGGGCAGAAACATTGGGCGTGTTTCCTTACACCTGTTGTCTATGTTCCCCATCAGTAAAATGGGTACCTGGGTGTTAGTCGACTGGTGTGAGTCGCATTCTAGGACACTGACCTAATCTGTCCGAAATGCTCAGCATAACAAGAGACTTTCTATATAGTAGTATGTCACTGATGTCAGCTAGGCCTGTATACCATGTACATGTACTTGTAGTAAATAAAGATATTATATTATTATTATTATTATTATTATTATTATTATTATTATTATTATTATTATTATTATTATTATTATTATTATTATTATTATTGTTATTATTGTTATTATTATAAAACACACTGTTATACCTTAACATTGCAATTTTAACTCCTAGGGAGGCCAGAACAGCTGTGTGATCGAAAGAGAGATATGAATGTAGCATAATGAGATCAATTTTTTTTATTTACGTTTACCCCACACAATGGGCTTCATCAAGTCACAAACAGATCTGACTGATACTTGGTAAAGTCCACTTTGTGGCCATAACATTGTTAATAAAGAATCGAATTACACTGCATTTGTCTCTTTTCACCATCGAGTTCATATTTTATACTATCTCTCCTCGGAGTGGTTTGATGGAGGATCAGTGATGATGTATAGGGATCCTGCCCCAGGGGGCTGAGAGAGATGATGGAGAGAGACTGTCTGCCTCACTGACTCCACACCCTGTCATTGTAAGAGCAGCAGCATCCAGCAAACCCACTTGGGATTAGAGGTTCTTCCTGATATACTACGAGACTCTAATGCAAGGTGGGAGATAATGAGATGGCACGTCTTACCTGATATGTGAATGCAAGAACAAAAAACAACGAAAACTAAATAAAAAAAAACAATAATATACAGCGGATTAAAAAAAAGGCTTGGAAAATTTGGATGGTGGAAATTGTATATTGAGAGGTTATGGTTCAGCTACTGCGGGCGTCCGGACCTCACGCCTCAAGCAACAACTCTTTTTACCATCGACAGATCTCTTGATTTAAAGAACTGGAGATACGCTTCCTTTCCTCGAATCAGACCTAGTTGCCTACCATTTCATAGGCGTTATATGAATCCCCTGATGTCTATTCCTTCCCTCCCAACCCAGTGACTTGAGTAATATCAAAAGCCGCTGGCACAGTTCTTCTCTGTACGCAGTTTGCCAATAAAATGAACTGTTTGGCAATAGAAAGATTGAGGTTAAGGAGGAAGGGGAAGGGTAAGGAGGAAGGGGTGAGGGTAAGGAGGAAGGGGTGAGGGTAAGAAGGAAGGACTTGAAAGATCACATCTGCAGCCCTGCGCTTATTATACATATTACGTATTTCTTAAATCAGTGAAGATTTGATGTGTAGGGATTGTTGGTCAAGTGGATAGAGTTATGCGTATTTGGTTCAGTTCTCACAGAGCCGGATATGGGAACGCAGGATCGAGTCCTGGCCAAGCCGCAGTTCTGATAATGATATGCTTATATATATATATATATATATATATATATATATATATATATATATATATATATATATATATATATATATATATATAGCAAAAAGATCACAGTAAACAGGTGATATCAAAATATGCAAAACAACCACTATGAAAAATAGAAGAATTCAAGCGCTTTCGTGACTACTCACATTATCAATGAACTATGATAGTTCATTGATAATGTGAGTAGTCACGAACTAAAATCTTCTATTTTTCATAGTGGTTGTTTTCATATATATATATATATATATATATATATATATATATATATATATATATATATATATATATATATATATATATATATATATATATATTCCTGTGTCAATTAACACATCATCAGGTGCTTGCAAAATTGCAATAAAGAGGAGGATGTCCAAGCAAGTACGTTCCCAAAGGACGTCTTCACTGGAATGTCCTCACTCCAGTGAAGACATGCTTGGGAACTACTGCGACCACGCTGGTCCTGTGGGTTAGAGCGTCATGGTGATTTTCGCTCACCATGAGGAGGGCCAAAATGACATGGGTTCGAATCCTCGGTTAGTCGCGGTGTTGTTATTGATTGAACACCACTCGTTCGTGTTTACAGTAATATATATATATATATATATATATATATATATATATATATATATATATATATATATATATATATATATATATATATATATATATATATATATATATATAAGTGCCAGAGTTAATTTTAACCCTATTTTAGGTCATAAAGAATTCTTGGCTGATGTAAGTTAACATGCAGCCTTAATGACCCTCACGATATCGGTAGACTTTCAACCAAACACATCAGTCTTTTCTCTTTTAAGGAATATATGGCCTATAATGGCAGTTATCAAAACGAATGAGCTTCTTTTGGTATTCCTCACAATAAAATATATCCTCTTCTAGTATACTAATAATTAATTTACCTACGTCTACGATGAGAAGCTTTGTTCATGAATAACAGCGTTGTGTTTCATTGTTCCATCATTGTTAACCGGACTGACGTAGTGGAGGTGGGATGTACAGTGGCCGCACTCTCAATGAGTACCTTGGGATGTACAGTCACAGTGGCCGCACTCTCAGGAGTACCTGGGGATGTACAGTCACAGTGGCCGCACTCTCAGGAGTACCTGGGGATGTACAGTCACAGTGGCCGCACTCTCAGGAGTACCTGGGGATGTACAGTCACAGTGGCGCACTCTCAGGAGTACCTGGGATGTACAGTCACAGTGGCCGCACTCTCAGGAGTACCTGGGGATGTACAGTCACAGTGGCCGCACTCTCAGGAGTACCTGGGGATGTACAGTCACAGTGGCCGCACTCTCAAGTGTACCTGGGGATGTACAGTCACAGTGGCCGCACTCTCAAGAGTACCTGGGGATGTACAGTCACAGTGGCCGCACTCTCAAGTGTACCTGGGGATGTACAGTCACAGTGGCCGCACTCTCAGGAGTACCTGGGGATGTACAGTCACAGTGGCCGCACTCTCAGGAGTACCTGGGGATGTACAGTCACAGTGGCCGCACTCTCAGGAGTACCTGGGGATGTACAGTCACAGTGGCCGCACTCTCAGGAGTACCTGGGGATGTACAGTCACAGTAGCCGCACTCTCAAGTGTACCTGGGGATGTACAGTCACAGTGGCCGCACTCTCAGGAGTACCTGGGGATGTACAGTCACAGTGGCCGCACTCTCAGGAGTACCTGGGGATGTACAGTCACAGTGGCCGCACTCTCAGGAGTACCTGGGATGTACAGTCACAGTGGCCGCACTCTCAAGAGTACCTGGGGATGTACAGTCACAGTGGCCGCACTCTCAAGAGTACCTGGGGATGTACAGTCACAGTGGCCGCACTCTCAGGAGTACCTGGGGATGTACAGTCACAGTAGCCGCACTCTCAAGTGTACCTGGGGATGTACAGTCACAGTGGCCGCACTCTCAGGAGTACCTGGGGATGTACAGTCACAGTGGCCGCACTCTCAGGAGTACCTGGGGATGTACAGTCACAGTGGCCGCACTCTCAGGAGTACCTGGGGATGTACAGTCACAGTGGCCGCACTCTCAGGAGTACCTGGGGATGTACAGTCACAGTGGCCGCACTCTCAGGAGTACCTGGGGATGTACAGTCACAGTGGCCGCACTCTCAGGAGTACCTGGGAATGTACAGTCACAGTGGCCGCACTCTCAGGAGTACCTGGGGATGTACAGTCACAGTGGCCGCACTCTCAGAAGTACCTGGGGATGTACAGTCACAGTGGCCGCACTCTCAGGAGTACCTGGGGATGTACAGTCACAGTGGCCGCACTCTCAGGAGTACCTGGGGATGTAACGATTCGACGGGTCGTTGTGATGTCCGCATTTTATTTGGCACGATAGGTATTGACTGAATAAGGGTGAATGTACTTCCTTCCTTGGATAGCCTTACATTGATGGGACGCGGCGATTGTGGTTAAAAACAAACACAAAAAAGACTTAGACACAATGTATCTTTTGTTTCGCAACGCAGGTAAAAAACAAAATCTGATAATTTATATGACATTAATCTTTCCAAACTTTATCTTCATTATATCTCAGTGATTTTACTGCAGTTATCGTTGCTGCAATCACGGGAAAGCTCTAAATCTGTAGGGGCCGTACGGCACCTGGGGAATAACAGGCAGAGGAGAGGAGCCTAGGTGCAATTCCTTCGAACAAGAGCCCCTCACCGGCATCATTACAAACTAAATATGAAACCTCACGATGCATTTCGAACAAGTTTCTCCCTCTTTTTTTTTTTTAATCTGTTACGTTTCACAATTAATATTTGTTTTTTTTATGGACGTCGGTTATATTGAAAAGAATTTGAGGAAGATTGTTTTAACGTCACACACTAACTAGTAAATCTTTTATGACCGTCTCCTCATTATAAGGTCACAGTGTAGGATGTGACGCTGGGTTGGGTCATCGACCTGCACGAGGCTCATTAAGGCTGAATGTCACCTGTACAGTGATCCTAATATAGGTATTGCAGTAAACTTTCAGTGTATATATACTGATGGATGAGTATCTCTCAGTGTATTCTGAGATGTCTCAGTGTGTCCATACACTGAATGCTGCGCGTTTCTCAGTGAGTATCTCAGCGAATATAAATTTAGAAGTGTGTATCTCATAGTGTATAAACATAGAAAGGTGCGTATATACACTTTTCAGTGTATATACTCCGAGATAGTTACTGAGAGATACACACCACTCAGTGTGTATCGCTTAGTGTATAAACATTAAGAGATGTGTATCCCTCCATGTACATAAACACGTAGCAATATGTAATTGAAATATATCCCTTACACCTCATGTATTGTATATGCCATCTTTGTACCAGTAAAGTATTATATATATATATATATATATATATATATATATATATATATATATATATATATATATATATATATATATATATTCTCCATGGGGAAGTGGAACAGAATTCTTCCTCCGTAAGCTATGCGTGTCGTAAGAGGCGACTAAAATGCCGGGAGCAAGGGGCTAGTAACCCCTTCTCCTGTATATATTACTAAATGTAAAAGGAGAAACTTTCGTTTTCCTTTTAGGCCACCCGCCTCGGTGGGAGGCGGCCGACGTGTTGAAAGAAGATAGATATATATATATATATATATATATATATATATATATATATATATATATATATATATATATATATATATATATATATGCGTGTGTGTATGTGTGTGTGTGCGTGTGTATTTATGTAGGTATGCATATTTATTATAACATAAGGTATATAATGGGTACATAAGGTATACTATAAAGGGACGCTAGAGCATAGAGATATGGATAAGGATGTAGAGGGAGAGGTACTGAAGGAGGGCTAAGAGTATGATAGATGTGGGTGGAAGAGTGAGTATAGAGTGAGAGGTAAGGAGATAGAGGCAGGTGTGCCAGAAGGAAGAGGTGAGAACATAGAGGCAGGTGTGACAGAAGGAAGAGGTGAGAGCAGAGTTGTAACCTGAAGCGTCAGCATAGAGCACCACACCTACAGAAGAAGTAGCTGTCATAAGCTTACGTACACACATACATAGGCATCAAAATCTTCACCCGAGAAAAAATGGCCAACAGCAACAATTGAATAGAAGCAAATTATACAGATTATGCTGGTAGAAGAGGGTACAGTTGCACGCTGATAGAAACTATTTGTCTTTACACAAATGGTGTTGTGTAATGGTTATCATTGATGGTAAGTGGTATCATCAGCAGCTGATATCATGAGCCTCCCTTAGGCTGATCCACACTTGCTGATAAACATCACAGGTTGCTGCTCATGGGAGAGTATTCTTCTGGCTGTGTTTCAGACAGACAGACAGGGACAGACAGACAGACAGACAGACAGACAGACAGACAGACAGACAGACAGACAGACAGACAGACAGACAGACAGACAGACAGACAGACAGAGACACAGACAGATAGAGAAACAGAGACAGACACAGACAGACAGAGAAACAGAGACAGACAAGGGAAAGTCATACCGCAGAAGGCTGTCTTTTTCCCACCTTCCGGCCATCGTGGGGGTGAAACAGGAAAATAAAAAAATATGCAAGTCGTATTTGAAAACTGGCCCGCACACCCTCCCCCCCCCACACACACACATACATACACACCAGGAGCTGAGTCTCGACCCCTGCAACCACAATTAGGTGAGTACACACACTGGAGGAAAGAAGGGTCAGAGGAGACATGATAACGACATACAAAATACTGCGGGGAATCGACAAGGTAGACAGTGACAGGATGTTCCAGAGAGGGAACACAGAAACAAGGGGACACAACTGGAAGCTGAAGACTCAGATGAGTCAAAGGGATGTTAGGAAGCATTTCTTCAGCCACAGAGTAGTCAGGAAGTGGAATAGTCTAGAGAAAGACAGAGTGGAGGCAGGAACCATACACAGTTTTAAGACAAGGTATGATAAAGCTCATGGAGCAGGGAGAGCAGATACCCAGTAGCGGGCAGCGCAGAGGCGGGGCCAGGAGCTGAGTCTCGACCCCTGCAACCACAATTAGGTGAGTACAATTAGGTGAGTACACACACACACACACACACACACATGCATACATACACACACACACATACAAACACACACAGACACACACACACACACACACACATACAAACACACACACATACATACACATACACACACATACATACACACACACATACATACACACACTGCAGCATACGGGCGCCTAGCAAACCTAAGAACAGCATTCCGACATCTTAATAAAGAATCGTTCAGGACCCTGTACACTGTGTACGTTAGGCCCATACTGGAGTATGCAGCACCAGTTTGGAACCCACATTTATCCAAGCACGTAAAGAAACTAGAGAAAGTGCAAAGGTTTGCAACAAGACTAGTCCCGGAGCTAAGGGGTATGTCCTACGAGGAGAGGTTAAGTTATCGACCTGACGACACTGGAGGACAGGAGAGATAGGGGGGACATGATAACGACATATAAGATACTGAGAGGAATTGACAAGGTTGATAGAGACAGAATGTTCCAAAGATGGGACACAGCAACAAGGGGACACAGTTGGAAGTTGAAGACTCAGATGAATCACAGGGATGTTAGGAAGTATTTCTTCAGTCACAGAGTAGTCGGGAAGTGGAATAGCTTGGGAAGCGATGTAGTGGAGGCAGGTTCCATACACAGCTTTAAGAAGAGGTATGATAAAGCTCATGGCGCAGGGAGAGTGACCCAGTAGAGGCCAGTGAAGAGGCGGGGCCAGGAGCTATGTCTCGACCCCTGCAACCACAACTAGGTGAGTACAACTAGGTGAGTACACACACATACACACACACATACATACACACACACACACATACATACATACACACACACATACACACACACAGAAGTGGAATAGTCTGGGAAGTGATGTAGTGGAGGCAGGATCCATACATAGCTTTAAGGAGAGGTATGATAAAGCTCATGGAGCGGGTAAAGTGACCGAGTAGCGGCCAGTGAAGAGGCGGGGCCAGGAGCTGTGAATCGACCCCTGCAACCAAAACTAGGTGAGTACACACACACACGTATACACACGATGGGGATATTTTTTTTAAAATTGAATTGAAGTATGTACATCATAGAATGTTTCTGTATCTGGGGGAGAGAAGAGAGGACTTCATCGCCTCCGTGACCTGGTCGTAGACCAGGCCTGCTTGATGGACTGATCAATTAGGTAGTCAGAACTACCAGCACGTAGTCCAACGAAGGAAATGTCTCCATGGACTCATCAAGTTCCCTCTGAAGGCAATGACACGTTGGTAACTCCACTTATATATGAACATATGATAATGTCCTTTACTGTGTTCAAGAAGGAACTTGTGTAACTCAACTAAATGTACGATTCCTAAACTTTAAATTATATAAGCAAACATTTCTTTTGAAAATGCCAAAGATAACCTAACTGAACAATATAAAATATTACTGAAATTCAACAATAATTTCTTCGTCGTCCCTTAAAAATATATACACATTGTAGATAGAAATGAAAAAAGACAAATGAAACAGCTTAAGTCTTAATTATAACAATGTTTCACTCGTGGGGAATTTCATCAAAGCTTTTCTTGTGTAAAAACGTATTAATAATATAACATTGTGCCGTTTCGTGTGAGTTTTTTTATCTAGCTATACGTTCGTTTCCTCTTCTACCTTTCCAGATACAGATCAAACGATGATCTGGATATGTGTGGCTAAATTTTAGCTAAAAACCTTGTTTCCAGGCTGGTCCTCTGAACGAGGAAGGAATTGCTGGGTGTATCAATTCTGGACAAATGAACGTGCCTATATATGTGCCTCCGATCAGCAGGAGAAAGTATTGTGCTGTAAATAAAAGGAGATAATGATACTCATTTTTTTTCCTCAATACGCTGTAAGGCAGGCAAGAAATGAATTAGTAGGAAATTCAGAGTCGCTGTGAATGGACTGCACGAGGCATTGAGAATAATGGAGCGGCATCATATTATTAGCTAGAGTGCTGGTAGCTGAGGCCTGGACGGGAACTACCACTGTGCACACCCTTACTTGGTAGTTCTCAAGATCAACTCGGCGATATTGCATACTTGTGAGATTGTGTTCTCAAAGGCCCGTGAGATATATGGAGACAGTAAGTGGATAATTACCCCCAGGAGCTGAACTGCTTGCTGCTTCCCTGGAGCTGCATAATAACACTCGCCTTCGGCAAAATGACACACCAATTATAATAAGAATTCACATTCTGAAAGAAGCAGAACGGCCGCCTGAATAAATCCCAGCGGCAGACGAGGGACGAAAGGTTACTGAAGTGTGGTGAATGTGTATTGTAGTGCAGGGTGTTCCTAGCATGTCTAGATTCTAGTGGTGTGAATGTGTATTGTGGTTCCTGGATTCCCGAAAAACCGGCAGTATTTCCTGAGCAGTACCGTCGCAATATTATTAGCAGTTTTAAAGCTGATGCTGAGAGATCACAAGGTTAGGTTGAGAATTATCTGGTTGATCAAATTTATGGTGGTAACATTATGTTTGTCATGAGAACCGGAAAAACGGTTTTTACTTATATGATAAAATTTTTGGTCATCTGATCAAGGCCCATTGGCTTACCAGCTCAACCCTTCAAAAAAAAAAAAAAATGTTTTTCAAGCCAAAAAAAAAATCATTTTCTTGTGATAAGATCGAATCTGGTTAAGATAATATGTTTCTGAGTCGAGATGCTGAGAAAGCGAAAAAAATAATAAATAAAATTCATTAATTCTGTAGATTTTATTTAGTATTATTATAAAGAATTATGTACATGTAACCGAGGTGTTTCTGTAAGTTTAATTATAAAGCTGTTTTAATATAATGAATCCAGCCAGGGTAGGAGGCAGATCAATTCCTCTACTTTTTTTGTGTTCAAAATTGTTTTATTGCCTCATTAACATGTTTCTCACTGGAAATAAATGGTATAAAATACCGACACAATGGAAAAATAAACACATAAGCAGTATAATGTGATCCTTTATTTACAATGTTTCGCCCACGCAGTGGGTTTTATCTAGTCACAAACAGATCTATCTGGATAACAGAAACATGAGTATTTATAGGATTTAGTCAGGTGGAGAATGCTGCATGTGACAGTCTTCAAAGTAGGGTGATAGTTAAAACCTTGGGTAACATAAAAAGAGATTTTAACTATCACCCTACTTTGAATACTGTTACATGCAGCATTCTCCACCTGACTAAATCCTATAAATACTCGTGTTTCTGTTATCCAGGTAGATCTGTTTGTGACTCGATAAAGCCCACTGTGTGGGCGAAACGTTGTCAGTACTGTTTATGTGTTTATTTTTCCATGTTTCTCACTGCTGGTCTGGTCACATAGCAAGAGGCTACATCCCTCCTGTGGCTGCTGCCATTCCTCTATTGACTGTGGGTTTGACGTAACACCTAAAACACAGAATGCAGGATTAACTTCTCCATAAGCATTCCGGATGTCTCATGCAGTCCTTTTGATTCTTCGAAAAATAAAAGATTGCATCACACCCAGTGGAAGGGCAACACGTGCAACATTGGCAGGGTTACCTTGCCATCCTCATGAGTGGCAAGGTAAGTTCTTCCAACAACAATTGCAACAAACAGTTCATTAACATTTAGGCACTGTGCTGATGTCGTGGCCAGGACCACAGTATCTGTGTCACCCGTTTATATAAGTACTTTGTTATACTATTGTTGCACAGCAACATGTTACTGAAGTAACATGTTGCACAGCAACATGTTGCTGAAGTAACATGCGAACGTCTGCCTCTTCATGGGAGAATGGCTCCAATACCTTGACATGTTGGCAGTTTACACAAAGGTTTTGTGTGTGATGATGACTTGTCAGTGTCACTGCCTGCAGTCATCACAGATAGGAAGGAGAACAACTCGGTTTTGTTCTCAATAACGGGGAGAAAGTGCTACCAGTTTTCAGAAACCATGTTTGATAGTCCAACAGGTTTTCGAACACCTTTTCCAAACAGTGCAAAAAAAAAAAAAACTCTTTGTTACGGTTCTGAGGGTCTTCATCTTTGATGGTAAAGGTGGATGGTCTCAATTTTCGTGTTGAAAGAAATCATCCAGATCACCATTAAATATCTGAGAGACACTGTAAAATCTAGAAAATGGGGAACAGTCTTCTTAAAAGGATATTAATTGTAGCTGTTTACTTGAATTCTCTTTGACTGGAAGACGACTGCAAAATATGTAAGTTGTCCGTTTGATAGGTTCTGTGACAGGTTTAGTTCGGGTGACAGGTCTCTCATTGTTATACGTCATATATTGGTCAACTTCAAGTCTTTAGCAGCGTCTTTATTGCCAATATCTCTACTGTCCAGGACAGCAACATCACTACTGTTTTCACAAAATGAATTTACCATCCCCACCACGGCTTGTATCAGTGATTTCACATGTTTTTCAAATGCCATCTGTATGCCCTGTGTTTGTTCATGGTGACATCTATCCATTTTCTATATGTTGTCAGTTGAAATCTCAGTTTTTTTTTAATTTAATGAGCCATCTCAGGACCAGGTACCACCCAGCGACGGAGTGTTGCTGGGTTGTCTGTCACCCCTATAACCCCACCATCACCGTTAAATGGTGTTATTATGCTGCACGTGGACCTGGTCGACAGCCAAGCCAAAGAATGCATGCTTTTTCTTTCTTTATAACAAATTTGACTTTCATGGACTCTTCATAGACGTTAGGATGGTACTTTTTCAGAGGAATCATATCACACAAGTGAATTGGCACCCATCTTGCACAGTGAGTGTGTCCCAAGGCAAAGAACGAAGGCACTATACGGTAGAGATGTAATTAGTGAATATTCAAGACTCACGTCACAAATTATAACTTCCAACAATAATTCGAGTCTTTATTAAGACCTGAACGGGAGATAACGTATTGTGATATCCATTAGATGATTGATAATTGAGTTTGATTGTTTCTAACAATACAATTGTTGCGTGAGATGCAAGTTCACAAACTGTGAGCTAATTGTGACATACGTTGTAAGTTCGATTATTGTTGCAGATTAGCAAAACTGTTCAAGCACTTTAAACAATAAGACTTAACAGTTCAAAACGAAAGATCACCTTAAAACTCGCTCCAACGTGTTTTTCCCTACCCTCCCCCTAAGTAAAATAGGAAAATACAGGCATGCATTTTTTAACGTATCTTTTTTTTTTTTTTGGCTCCAAACCTAACATAGCAACCTGCCCTTCTAACTTTGCTGAAATTTACATCAAATAACGTAAAGTGATTTATTTAAACAATGTAAGTGGTCCAAAGTCATAGTGAACTTCATGTAATGAACTTCCATTGTGAGATGCAATTAACTTGGAGTGATATAGTGATAATGAAATTAATACGCCTGTCTAGAATATGACTTTTAGATGTGGCATGAACAGGTCACAAAACTCAGACCCTGTTCAGAGGCGAAACGTTGCACGCTTAGCAGGTATAAATGAGCATAGTCAAGATTAAGAGCAACTCCAGATCACCCTCCCTAACTGCAGTGTGAAAGCCTCTATAGTTTCTGACCATTCCCTCAAGCATGTACTTGTTTCAAGTAGATACTTGGACACCACTGCGCTTGTACCCACCAGAGAGAAGCGCAGACGGAGTTTCAGTTTTCCGTCCGATTGGTTTTTCACTTCTTTTCAGGAAGTTTCAGTTGGGTTAGAATGAGGTGTTAAGACGAGGCTTCCTTATCAAAGAACACCTGAACCACCTACCAGCAACCTCCACACTGGTAATATCAATGCAAATATATTTGAATCAACTCATGAATGTACAATTATCTTAATATTTATATTGAAGCAACTACGCCGAGGATTCTTTGCATGATTAACCAAAACAGGTATATTAACCTATAAATAAAATAAATATTTCTGACCGAGAAAATGTATTAAACGAAAGAAATTATTTTTGAGGCCATTTTTAACTGCCCCGGTTAGGTGTTCAGTCATGTAGTTATTAGTAAAAAACTAAGGATCATTTAGTTGTAAAATGAGTTCATTTTCCCCTAAACATTCCTGAATTATATTTATATTCAAGTAATGACAACTCTTTAGACTGTATATAGTTGCATAAATTCATGCTAGAGACAAATGTATGATAATGAATATACTTGGAGTTTAAATGAGATGAACTTAAGTATATTGATCAGAATCAATTTCAGTATAGCAGAGCAGGTGTGCCGCTTCAGGTAACTGACCAAGCCAGCTACTACTAGCCCCTAGCTACGTTCAGCATTTCTGTGAACCTGAGACAGGAACCTGGTCCTGTAAAAAGTGTCTGTCTTACAGTTTCGTAAAAAAAAAGGCGTCGAAGAGGAGGGAGGGGGTTGTTCTCTGATATGTAGTGACCCTCCGTCTGGGTTGCTGCTACAATGTGTGAGTGGAGAACACTGAGTGTTGGTTGTCACTTTTTGAATTGCAAAAGGTATCTCTGGCAATTTTAAAGAATTTATAAATTAAGTTTCTTGGGTATTTTAGATCATTAGCTATTTCATAATTTTTTGAGATTTCTTCATCTATGAATTCTGGACTACAAATACGCAAAGCTCTCAAAAACATTGATGAGAATACCGACAGTTTAACTGTATCTTGATGTGAAGAATAGTAGTGTACATAGGAACAGTTATTTGTTGGTTTTCTGTAAATTTAAAATTTACAGAAAACAACAAATATATATATATATATATATATATATATATATATATATATATATATATATATATATATATATATATATATATATATATATATATATATATATATATTATATTATATATATATATATTATATATATATATATATATATATATATATATATATATATATATATATATATATATATATATATATATATATATATATATATATATATATATGTACTCACCTAGTTGTGGTTCCAGGGTCGATTCATAGCTCCTGGCCCCTCCTCTTCACTGGCCGCTACTGGGTCACTCTCTCTGCGCCATAAGCTTTATCATACCTCTTCTTAAAGCTATGTATGGAGCCTGCCTCCACTACATCACTTCCTAAACTATTCCACTTCCCGACCACTCTGTGACTGAAGAAATACTTCCTAACATCTCTGTGATTCATCTGAGTCTTCAACTTCCAACTGTGTCCCCTTGTTGCTGTGTCCCATCTCTGGAACATTCTGTCTTTGTCCACTTTGTCAATTCCTCTCAGTATCTTATATGTTGTTATCATGTCCCCCCTATCTCTCCTGTCCTCCAGTGTCGTCAGGTCGATTTCCCTTAACCTCTCCTCGTAGGACATACCCTTTAGCTCCGGGACTAGTCTTGTTGCAAACCTTTGCACTTTCTCGAGCTTCTTCACGTGCTTGGCTAGGTGTGGGTTCCAAACTGGTGCTGCATACTCCAGTATGGGCCTAACGTACACAGTGTACAGGGTCCTGTGTGTGTGTGTGTGTGTGTGTGTGTGTGTGTGCCCCCGCCCGCGCAAACAAATATTACAACCAGCAGGATTCGAACCTGGATCGTCATCGCTCCACGAGTGTAGAAAGCTGACGAGCGAGGCCAGTCCATACAGAAGAATATTGATTTCTCCTGTCTTACATGCGTTTTCTAAAATAGTCCTCTAGATTTTAGAGATTCAGTAGAAATTGCTGATATATTTTAGTCTAATGCAGATAGAATAGTGGACAGGAGTTCGAGCCAACACTAACCCATTTCTATAAATGACGGCATTCGATCCCACCCAGAGTGAGACATGGGAGCACCTATCCCACCCAGAGTGAGACATGGGAGCACCTATCCTTACATCTACTGCCTTTATTAATTGTAAATATATGTAACATTAACTCGACTCTGTTATGACAGTGAGTTGTATAATTCCTACAAGTTTAGCGTTTCCGATTTAAAATAACAATCATATAAATTCTGGCTCTATTCACTTAGCGGTAAATAGTCATTTAACTGTTAGTCAACTACTGTGGGTCGTAT
This sequence comes from Cherax destructor, assembly GCA_009830355.1. Lineage (NCBI taxonomy): Eukaryota > Metazoa > Arthropoda > Malacostraca > Decapoda > Parastacidae > Cherax > Cherax destructor. The sequence continues at coordinate 374,147 of WNWK01000673.1, forward strand.
AGAGAAGACTTGATACCTGCTTCTGTAATTACAAATAGGTAATCACCATAATCCCTGAGGGACATCAGCGATGTCTTCGTTAAGCATGATGGCTTTGTTATGCATCCCACTCCCATCACGTGGGAGGTAGTCAAACGATTAGAGGCACATAATGGGTCCAGAGACTGGGCATCCATCGCGTTGTTGTAGATAATTTTTTTTTATATATCACTGGTCTACTATACCAACAATTTGACGAATAAGATACCTACGAATGAGACATACGATGCACATATGTCTCATTCATCACCTAAAGTTTGGTTCAGACAATAGTATCATGAGAAGAGTGATAACGTGGAGGTGTTTAAGCACCGCGTCCTGACCACGTGTGCCGGGGCCCTGGTGAGTGCTGGTGGTCCCAGCGTTTCGTCACGGCTCATCAAGGTAGCATCCCACCTACCTGCACCCACTAATGACACTGGCGACGAGGCAGCGGCCACGTCTGCGCCCCCGCCGCGAGCACCTCCCTGATGAAGTTGTTCCACCACACACAGCAGGTAATTACCAACAACTTGCCTGGAAAAAGAGATCCGGCCGGAACGATTAGTAGATGGCGGATCGAGCCTCCACTATTCGTGAATGACTCATACACGGGTTTAACACTTCACCCAGTTTTTCATAACATTAATGAAAAATCCACATTCTCTGCTTCTTGCCTCAATATGCTTTAGTCTTGTTTCATTTATTATTATTATTTTTATTATTATTATTATTATTATTATTATTATTATTATTATTATTATTATTATTATTATTATTATTATTATCGCAGGTATTTTTTTTTCCTATTTTTTTTTTACCACCTGAGTGTGATATATTAAAAAATGTACTAAAAATTTAAAGGGGTTATAGTAGCAAAGAAGAACAGAAGAGTGAGAAGCAGAGGTTAATTAACTCCATTCACGAGTTCAACTGTGAGTAGCTCTAAGCTAATTCCAGAAGCATCATATCGCAGGTATGAAGTTTAAAGGCCGAGCCCAGGAGCTTGCGTTCGACCCCCAAAAACAAAAGATGTGTGAGCACAAATAAATCAGTACGCAGAGGAAATCCATTTTTTTTATTTCTATTTGTCTTGCCCATATTTCTCGTGTGTAGGCGGTACCAGTTACAGGAACACTGGTGGATTACTAAAAGATCCTTTTTTATGCACCTTCTTAGCCGGGTCGTACAAGCAGCAGCAGCAGCAGCAGCAGCAGCAGCAGCAGCAGCAGTGGTGGCTGATTAAGAGTAGTCTCATCTACCTCCTCAGCTGGGTTGTACAAGCAGCAGCAGCAGTGGGGACTGATTAAGAGTAGAGTCTCATTATCCATCTCCTCAGCTGGGTCGTACAAGCAGCAGCAGCAGTGGGGACTGATTAAGAGTAGAGTCTCATTATCCATCTCCTCAGCTGGGTCGTACAAGCAGCAGCAGCAGTGGGGACTGATTAAGAGTAGAGTCTCATTATCCATCTCCTCAGCTGGGTCGTACCAGCAGCAGAAACAGTAGTGACGGATCAGGAATACATCCTTGTTATCGACCTCATCAGCGGGGTCGCTCTCCAAGAACTCGTGATTAATTGGTACTTCTCACTCGCCCGAGGACGGCGGGCAGGTGCTGGGCGAATAAAATGTGCTTGGTTCTGCTGCTGGTGGGTGCCTGAAGGCAGCGTGTGGGCAAATGTGTGCCTTCGTTGCAACAGGAAGCATTATTAAATAATAAGCACTGCTCTCAGGCAGGGTCTGGTTCCTCGATACACTGCTCTAGTGGCTCTTACAACCCCAAAGGGGCAATAATTTTTTGTCTTCCCAGTATTCACTGTGTTTGCTTATCTGGCTATTTCTAAAACACACGCGCATACACACACACACAATCACACACACACGCACGCACGCACGCACACACACACACACACACCCCGGTGGCCTAGTGGTAAAGCTCTCGCTTCACGCACGGAGGGCCCGGGTTCTATTCCCGGCGGGGCGGAAACATTTCGAAGTGTTTCCTTACACACACACACACTCACACACAGGCCTAGTGTCAAATCGACATGTGCCTAGGACAAAAATGGTAACTAACACACACACACACACACACATAAATGTAGTCCAAATTTTTAAGAAAGGAGACAGACACAAGGCATTAAACTACAGACCTGAGTCACTGACGTGTATAGTATGCAAAGTCATGGAGAAGATCATCAGGAGGAGAGTGGTGGAGCACCTAGAAAGACACAAGCTTATAAACGACAACCAGCACGGTTTCAGGAAAGGAAAATCCTGTGTCACAAACCTACTGGAGTTTTATGACAAGGTAACAGAAGTAAGACACGAGAGAGAGGGGTGGATAGACTGCATTTTCTTGGACTGCAAGAAGGCGTTCGACACAGTTCCTCACAAGAGGTTAATGCAAAAGCTAGAGGATCAGGCACACGTAACAGGAAAGGCACTGCAATGAATCAGAGAATATCTGACAGGGAGGCAACAACGAGTCATGGTACGTGACGAGGTGTCAGAGTGGGCACCTGTGACGAGTGGGGTTCCACAAGGGTCAGTCCTAGGACCTGTACTGTTTTTGGTATATGTGAATGACATAACGGAAGGGATAGACTCAGAAGTGTCCCTGTTTGCAGATGATGTGAAGTTAATGAGAAGAATTAAATCAGTTGAGGGTCAGGCAGGACTACAAAGAGGCCTAGACAGGCTACAAGCCTGGTCCAGTAAATGGCTCCTTGAATTTAACCCTGCCAAATGTAAAGTCATGAATATCGGGGAAGGGCAAAGAAGACCGCAGACAGAGTATAATCTAGGTGGCCAAAGACTGCAAACCTCACTCAAGGAAAAAGATCTTTGGGTGAGTATAATACCGAGCACATCTCCTGAGGCACACATCAATCAGATAACTGCTGCAGCATACGGGCGGCTGGCAAACCTAAGAATAGCGTTCCAATACCTCACTAAGGAATCGTTCAAGACTCTGTACACCATATACGTCAGGCCCATACTGGAGTATGCAGCACCAGTTTGGAACTCACACCTGGTCAAGCACGTCAAGAAATTAGAGAAAGTGCAAAGGTTTGCAACAAGACTAGTCCCACAGCTAAGGGGATTGTCCTACGAAGAAAGGTTAAGGGAAATCGGCCTGACGACACTAGAAGACAGGAGGGTTAGGGGAGACATGATAACGACATATAAAATACTGCGAGGAATAGATAAGGTGGACAGAGACAAGATGTTCCAGAGAGGGGACACAGAAACAAGGGGTCACAGTTGGAAGTTGAAGACTCCTATGAGTCAAAGGGATGTTAGGAAGTATTTCTTCAGTCATAGAGTTGTCAGGAAGTGGAATAGCCTAGAAAGTGACATAGTGGAGGCAGGAACCATACATAGTTTTAAGACGAGGTTTGATAAAGCTCATGGAGCAGGGAGAGAGAGGACCTAGTATCAATCAGTGAAGAGGCGGGGCCAGGAGCTATGACTCGACCCCTGCAACCGCAAATAGGTGAGTACATATAGGTGAATACACACACACACACACACATCAGGAGGAAAACAACAGTCAAGGACCAGGTAATCAGGCTGAGGAAGGAAGGAGGGGAGGTCACAAGAAATGACCGCGATGTGTTTGAGGAGCTCAACATGAGATTCAAAGAAGTGTTCACAGAGGAGACAGAAGGGCCTCCAGAAAGGCGGATAGGTGGTTTACACTATCAGGTGTTGGACACAATACATACAACCGAGGAGGAAGTGAAGAGGCTGCTAAGCGAGCTAGATACCTCAAAGACGATGGGGCCGGATGACATCTCTCCATGGGTCCTGAGAGAGGGAGTAGAGGTGCTGTATACCACTAACAACAATCTTCAACACATCTATCGAAACAGGGCGACTACCTGAAGTATGGAAGACAGCAAATGTAGTCCCAATTTTTATAAAAGGAGACAGACTCAAAGCACTAAACTACAGACCAGTGTCACTGACATGTATAGTATGCAAGGTCATGGAGAAGATTATCAGAAGAGTGGTGGAGCACCTAGAAAGGAATGGGCTTATCAACAACAGCCAGCACGGTTTCAGGGATTGGAAATCCTGCGTCACAAACCCACTGGAGTTCTATAACAGGGTGACGGCAGTAAGACAAGAGAGAGAGGGTGGGTAGATTGCATTTTCTTGGACTGTAAGAAGGCGTTTTACACAGTTCCACACAAGAGACTAGTGCAAAAGCTGGAGGACCAGGCATGGATAACAGAGAAGGCACTATAATGGATCAGGGAATACCTGTCAGGAAGACAACAGTGAGTTATGGTACATGGCGAGGTGTCAGAGTGGGCGCCTGTAACGAGCGGGGTGCCACAGGGATCAGTCCTAGGACCGGTGCTGTTTCTGGAATTTGTGAACGGCATGACGGAAGGAATAGACTCCGAAGTGTCCCTGTTTACGGATGATGTGAAGTTGATGAGAAGAATTCAATCGGACGAGGACCAGGCAGAACTACAGAGGGATCTGGACAGACTGCAGGCCTGGTCCACCAACTGGCTCCTGGAGTTCAGTCCCACCAAGTGCAAAGTCATGAAGATTGGAGAAGGGCAAAGAAGACCACAGACGGAGTACAGTCTAGGGGGCCATAGCCTACAAACCTCATTCAAGGAAAAGGATCTTGGGGTGAGTATAACACCGGGCACATCATCTCCTGAGGTGCACATCAACCAAATGACTGTTGCAGCATACGGGCGTCTGGCAAACCTAAGAACAGTATTCCAACATCTTAATAAGGAGTTATTCAGGACCCTGTACATTGTGTACGTTAAGCCCATACTGGAGTATGCAGCGCCAGTTTGGAACCCTTACCTAGCCAAGCATGTAAGGAAACTAGAGAAAGTGCAAAGGTTTGCAACAAGACTAGTCCCGGAGCTAAGGGGGATGTACTACGAGGAGAGGTTAAGGGAAATCGAACTGACGACACTGGAAGACAGGAGAGATAGAGGGGATATGATAACGACATATTAAATACTGAGAGGAATCGACAAGGTGGACAGAGACAGAATGTTCCAGAGGTGGGACACAGCAACAAGGGGTCACAGTTGGAAGTTGAAGACTCAGATGAACCACAGGGATGTTAGGAAGTATTTCTTCAGTCACAGAGTGGTCAGGAAGTGGAATAGTCTGGGAAGTGATGTAGAGGAGGCAGGATTTATACATAGCTTTAAGGAGAGGTATGATAAAGCTCATGGAGCGGGTAGAGTGACCGAGTAGTGGCCAGTGAAGAGGTGGGGCCAGGAGCTATGACTCGACCCCTGCAACCACAACTAGGTGAGTACAACTAGGTGAATATACACACACATACACACACACACACACACACACACACACACACACACACACACACACACACACACACACATCACACACACACACATCACACACACATACACAAAACCTCTCATAGTATCTTGCCAGGTCTCCCACTCCCCAGCCCCCACAACCCTCCAGAATACAGCATTGGAAAAGAAGCTCAACGTATGGTACACCAACGAGGACAGAAGTACAAGTGTGAGGAGTGGCACAAAAGAATCATGGAGGCATCTCCAGACATCAGTGCTTAGGTAAACAAAGCTCACGGGGATGATAACAGATGCGATCTTTCCACCCGGATACCAGATCCTGAGGAAGGATAGAGGAAATAGAGGTCAAGGAGGAGTTGCACTGCGCATCAAAAAACAGTGTAGTTTTGAGGTGATGGAAGAAATTCACAGATGAGGAGCAAGGATCTACATAGAAACACTTCAGATTGGGAGTCCCAAAGTGATGATTGCAGAGATGTACAACCCAGCACAGAACAGCAAGAGACCAAGACAAGAGTGTGATGAGAGCAACAGAGCAATGGTGGACACACTAGCTATGATGGCCAGAAGTGCCCACATGTGTAGGGCAAAGTTACTAGTTGTGGGTGATTTCAACCACAAGAAGATTGACTTGAAAAACCTGGTGCCACATGGGGGACCCTAAATGTGGAGGGCCAAGAGAATGGATGCGGCACTGGAAAACTTCATGCATCAACATGTTTGGGAGACTACCAGAGAGAGAGAGAGGAGGGGATGAACCAGCAAATCTAGACCTCATATTCACCTTGAGTAGTTTAGACATTGGGGATATCACTTGCAAAAAAACCCTCGTAGCTAGTGATCACGTCGTTCTGAGCTACGATTACATTGCAGAGCTAACAGGGAAAAGTGAAACAGCATGAGGACTGGAGACACCATACTACAAAAGAGGGAACTAAACAGGCATGAGGCAATTCCTGCATGAGGTGCAGTGGGGGAGAGAACTGCAGGGAAAGACAGTAAATGAAATAATGGATCACATGACCACAAAGTGCAGGGAGGCAGAGAAGGAGTTTGTACCCAAGGGCAACAGAAACAATGTGAAGACCAGAACGAGCCCTTGGTTCACCCAAAGGTTTAGAGAGGTCAAAGTTAGGTGCACTAGAGCATGGAAAATGTATAAAAACAAAGAACTCAGGAAAATAAGGAGATGAGCCGAAGAGCCAGAAACGAATGTGCATGGATAAGGAGAGAGAGAAAGAGAGAGAGAGAGAGAGAGAGAGAGAGAGAGAGAGAGAGAGAGAGAGAGAGAGAGAGAGAGAGAGAGAGAGAGAGAGAGAGAGAGAGAGAGAGAGAGAGAGAGAAGCCTAGCAGCAATACGAAAATGGCATAGCATCGAAAGCCAGATCTGACTCAAAGCTGTTGTACAACCATATCAAGAGGAAAACAACAGTCAAGGACGGACCAGGTAATTAGGTTGAGGAACGAAGGAGGGGAGATCACAAGAAACGATCAAGTGTGTAAAGAGCTCAACACGAAATTTACGGAGGTATTTTCGGTGAAGACAGAAAGGCTTCCAGCAAACCAGGATGATAGGGTACACCAACAAGTGCTGGACACAGTACACACAGTAGGTGGAGAGACTGCTAAGTGAACTAGATACCTCAAAGATGGTGGGACAGACAACATCTCTCTCCATGGGTCCTGAGAGAGGGAGCAGAGGAACTGTGCGTGCCACTAACAACAATCTTCAACACATCTATCGAAACGGGGCAACTACCTGGGGTGTAGAAGACAGCAAAGGTAGTCCCAAATTTCAAGGAAACAAACAGGTAGCATTAAAGTAAAGACCAGTGTCACTAACATGTTTAGTATGCAAAGTCATGGAGAAGATTATCAGGAGAAAATTGGAGGAGCACCTGGAAAGAAATGGGCTTATGTACGATAACCAGCACAGTTTCAGGGAAGGGAAATCCTATGTCACAAACCTGCTGGAGTTTTACGACAAGGTAACAGAGGTAAGACAAGAGAGAGAGAAGGGTGGGTACACTGCATTTTTTCGGACTGCAAGCAGGCTTTCGACACAGTTCCACACAAGAGATTAGGCTACCGGGGAGACTAAGTGGCTCATTTATATGCTGTTGCTTGTGTGTTTGAGGAGGTAAGTGGGACACTTATGCGTCGTCACTTGTGGTTTTGACGTAGGGAAAGGTGAAGTGATCCGCTAAGAAACCAAAGCATGTCTGTGTATATGTGTATATTAGAATAATGTGTGGGTGTGTATGTTAGGGTAATGTGCGGGTGTGTATATTAGGGTGTTGTGTGGATGTGTATAATAGGGTAATGTGTATATTAAGGTAATGTGTGGGTGTGTATATTAGGGAAATGTGTGGGTGAGTATATTAGGGTAATGTGTGGATGTGTATATTAGGGTAATGTGTGGATGTGTATATTAGTGCAATGTGTGGATGTGTATAATATTGTAATGTGTATATTAGGGTGTTGTGTGATTTATTACGAGTTAGGTTAGGTAAGGTTTGTCAGGAAATAGGACAAGTGTTTCCTGACGTGGGTCTTATTCATATGATGACCCGCAGCTACAGCTTTTGGTCATCTGACCGAGGCCTTCCGCTGGCTTACCCGTCCACCCTTTTAAAAAATTAAAGTAGTACAAGTGAGTGGGAGGAAGGAATAACTTTGCTCGTAGAAAGTCCAGCTTTGCAATATTGTCAAGCCTTACACACACCCTCCCCGTCCCTTCTTCTCCGTGTTTCCCCTGGCCTCATAATGCTACACACTTTCCTAAACATATTGTGTTGTATGATTATAGCTCATAGCTTTAGCTGAAAATTTCTTGCACAGTATTCGTATTTTCATTTTACTTTTTGGTTATCATAATTATTATAATTATTATAGTTTTCTTCTCTTCCTCATTCTCCTCCGTCTTCACCTCTTCCTCAACTTACTTCGTTCGTTTTCTCAAACTTTTTCATTAACCTCTTATTCTTCTTTTCACTCTTCCTCCTCTTCTTCTTCTTCTTCTTCTTCATAACTACAATTGCATTCACGTTTTTCATTTCCCTACAGCCTCCTATTTAAATTTACATAAAATTTGTATTACTTCTTGGAGGTGAGTTGCCAGGTGTTGGTTGAGGGATGGGGATCAGGGAGGGGGAGGATGGGCTTTAGAGGTGTCTGTCAGCTCAAGTCGTCCACACAATCTCTCTTAGCAAAATACTACTTTTAGCCGAATAATCGTGGCGGCCATCGTGAAACTGCTCATTCAGGCTAATGATGGAAGGACCTTATCTTGCATATCAATTTGTAGCAGACAATAGCAAAAATGACCTTCAATGGGGTTTGCCAAAGTAAATAAAAGAGCGAAAACCGGTGTACTGGAAGGGCAGGTTGAAGAAATTCATCCGATAGAGGAGCGCCTCTTCCCTGCGTCTCCTCCCACTAGGACTCTCAGATGATACTGATGAAAGACTCTTGATCTAAGGGATTGAAGCAGCTACCTTCCCTCTGCTGGGATTTAAGCTGATGACCTTCCCATTTCTACCTCCTCCCCCCGGATGCTGTACTACCCTTACGACTTTAACGCTTCCCCCATGAACATAATAATTATAATATTGTTCTCCTTAGTCAACAGTTAGGAAGAGAAGAGTAATGCCTCGATTATCCAGAGATAAAGAAGATTTGGGAAACAAAAGAGAATTTAACCAAAATAAAAGTAAGTACTATCACATAAGGGAAAAAAATCGTCGAGTCGGCGAGGTACAAAAGACTAAGATAGAGAGATACAACTAATCAGCTGAAGAATAAGATACACCGCCAGATAATCTACGTCACTAGAAGTTAGAGATGAACAGATACTCTTGATGAACTTCACAGATAGAGAAGGTACAAAGAAAATTCAATACCGAATTAAAATTATTTTACCAAACATATATTTTTCTCAAGAAGTAATCCAGATATGAAATTTCAACTTAATTCTTCTCCCACTCTCTCATATATATATATATATATATATATATATATATATATATATATATATATATATATATATATATATATATATATATATATATATATATATATATATAATATATATATATATATATATATATATATATAGAGAGAGAGAGAGAGAGAGAGAGAGAGAGAGAGAGAGAGAGAGAGAGAGAGAGAGAGAGAGAGAGGGAGGGAGATTATTTCCCAGTAAAAGTAGGCCTTAGACAGGGATGTGTGATGTCACCGTGGTTGTTCAATATATTTATGGATGGAGTTGTAAGAGAAGTGAAATTTAGTGAATATAGCAAAAGAGTAAGGTGATGACGATAACAAAAAAATTAGGTAACAGAAGACTGGATATCAGATTGGAGGAAGAGAGTCTGGAGGAGGTGAATGTATTTAGATATTTGGGAGTGGACTTGTCAGCAGATGGGTCTATGAAAGATGAGGTAAATCATAGATTTGACGAGGGGAAAAAGGTGAGTAGTGCACTGAGGAGTTTGTGGTGACAAAGATCTTTATCCATGAAAGAAAAGAGGGGAATGTATGAGAGTATAGTTATACCAACGCTCTAGTATAGGTGAGAGGCATGGGTTGTGAATGTTGCAACAAGGAGAAGGCTTGAGGCAGTGGAGATGTCATGTCTGAGAGCAATGTGTGGTGTGAATATAATGCAAAGGATCCGTAGTTTGGAGATTAAGAGGAGGGGTTATTGAGATGGTTTGGACATGTAGAGAGGAAGGAACGAAATAGAATGGGTTCGAGAGTTGAAGGGAGGGGGTAAAGGAGGTTTTGTGTGCGAGGGGCTTGGACTTCCAGAAGGCGTGCGTGAGAGTGTTGGATTGGAGCAAATGGTTACAAATGGTTTTTAGGACTTGACGTGCTGTTGGAGTGTAAGCAAGGTAAAATTTATGAAGGGATTCAGAGAAACCGGCAAACCGGACTTGATTCCTGGAGATGGGAAGTACAGTGCCCGCACTCTGAAGGAGGGGTGTTAATGTTGCAGTTTTATACTGTAATGTAAGCATGCCAATGGCAAGACAGTGATGGAGTGAATGATGATGAAAGTTTTTCTTTTTCGGGCCACCCTGCCTTGGTGGGAAACGGCCAATGTGTTAATAAATAAATAAATAAATAAATATTTATGGAAATAGTCCCCCTCCCTCCTACACACCCTAACCTGAGCCTCACTATCCTCATAAAAACTCTTCACTGCTTTCAGTAACCTACCTCCTATTCCATACACCTGCAACATCTGCCACATTGCCCCCCTATCCACCCTATCATACGCCTTTTTCAAATCCATAAATGCCACAAAAACCTCTTTACCCTTATCCAAATACTGTTCACCTATATGTTTCACTGTAAACACTTGGTCTACACACCCCCTACCTTTCCTAAAGCCCCCTTGTTCATCTGCTATCCTGCTTCCTGTCTTACTCTTAATTCTTTCAATACTAACTCTACCATACACTTTACCATGTACACTCAACAGACTTATTCCCCTATATTTTTTGCACTCTCTTTTGGCCCCATTGCCTTTATACAAAGGAACAATACATGCTCTCTGCCAATCCCTTGGTACCTTACCCTCTTCCATACATTTATTAAATAATAGCACCAACCACTCCAAAACTATATCCCCATCAATCCCCCTTTCATTCTACCCACTGCCTCACGAACTTCCCCCACACTTACAACCGGCTTTTCCACACTCCTACAAGATGTTATTCCTCCTTGCCCTATACACGAAATCACAGCTTCCTTGTCTTCATCAACATTTAACAAATCCTCAAAATATTCCCTCCATCTTCCCGATACCTCTAACTCTCCATTTAATAACTCTCCTCTCCTATTTTTAACTGTCAAATCCATTTGTTCCCTAGGCTTCATCAACTTATTAATCTCACTCCAAAACTTTTTCTTATTTTAAACAAAATTTGTTGATAACATCTCACCCACTCTCTCATTTGCTCTCTTTTTACATTGCTTCACCACTCTCTTAACCTCTCTTTTTCTCTCCATATACTCTTCCCTCCTTGCATCACTTCTACTTTGTAAAAACCTCTCATATTCTAACTTTTTCTCTCTTACTACTCTCTTTACATCATCATTCCACCAATTGCTCTTCTTCCCTCCCGCACCCACTCGCCTGTAACCACAAACTTCTGCTGAACACTCTAACACTACATTTTTAAATCTACCCCATACATCTTCGACCCCATTGCCTACACTCTCACTAGCCCATCTATCCTCCAATAGTTGTTTATATCTTACCCTAACTGCCTCCTCTTTTAGTTTATAAACCTTCACCTCTCTCTTACTTACTGCTTCTATTTTCTTTGTATCCCATCTACCTTTTACTCCCACTGTAGCTATAACTAAAAAGTGATCTGATATATCCCAGTAAAAGTGGGCCTTAGACAAGGATGTGTGATGTCACCGTGGTTGTTCAATATATTTATAGATGGGGTTGTAAGAGAAGTGAATGCGGGGTCTTGGCAAGAAGTGTGGGGTTAAAAGATAAAGAATCAAATACAGTGTGGGAGTTGCCACAGTTGCTTTTTGCTGATGACACTGTGCTTTTGGGAAATTCTGAAGAGAAGTTGCACACGTTGGTGGATGAATTTGGTAGGGTGTGTAAAAGAAGAAAATTGAAAGTGAATATAGGAAAGAGTAAGGTGATGAGGATAACAAAAAGATTAGGTGGAGAAAGATTTGATATCAGATTGGAGGGAGAGAGTGTGGAGGAGGTGAATGTATTCAGATATTTGGGAGTGGACATGTCAGCAGATGGGTCTATGAAGCATGAGGTAAATCATAGAATTGATGTGTGGTGTGAATATAATGCAGAGAATTCGGAGTTTGGAAATTAGGAGGAGGTGCGGGATTACCAAAACTATTATCCAGAGAGCTGAGGAGGTGTTGTTGAGGTGGTTCGGACATGTAGAGAGAATGGAACGAGACAGAATGACTTCGAGTGTATAAATCTGTAGTGGAGGGAAGGCGGGGTAGGGGTCGGCCTAGGAAAGGTTGGAGGGAGAGGGTAAAGGAGGTTTTGTGTGCGAGGGGCTTGGACTTCCAGCAAGCATGTGAGCGTATTTGATAGGAGTGAATGGAGACAAATGGTTTTTAATACTTGACGTGCTGTTAGAGTGTGAGCAAAGTAACATTTATGAAGGGATTCAGGGAAACCGGCAGGCCGGGCTTGAGTCATGGAGATGGGAAGTACAGTGTCTGCACTCTGAAGGAGGGTTGTTAATGTTGCAGTTTTATAACTGTAGTGTAAAGCACCCCTCTGGCAAGACAGTGATGGAGTGAATGATGATGAAAGTTTTTCTTTTCGGGCCACCCTGCCTTGGTGGGAATCGGCCACATATATATATATATATATATATATATATATATATATATATATATATATATATATATATATATATATATATATATATATCCAAAAACAACCACTGTGAAATAATAGCGAAATTCCATGTTGCTTTGGCCTGCCTCATAGTGAGCGAAAAACAATGACGCTCTAGTAAACGGGACCACACAATTCTCAAAAATGACGCACCCAGCCAAGCTAGATGTTGTACCCGTCGTCCGAGAACATACGGTGGTGTGGATGCCTCTGAGCTAATTTCATTCTACTCCCTGTTTGGTGTACTAGCTCAACGAGCAGTATTTTATCTTATTCTACCCACGAACGAGTGGTATTGATCAATAACAACACTGCGACTAGCCAAGGAGTCGAACCCATGCTGCTTTGGCCCGCCTCATCTAGCTTGGCTGGATGCGTCATTTTTGAGAATTGTGTGGTCCCATGGACTAGAGCGTCATCTGTCTTTCGCTCACCATGAGGTGGGCTAAAGCAGCATGGGTTCGATTCCTTGGCTAGTCCCTGTGTTGCTATTGATCAATACCACTCGTTCATGGGTAGAATAATATAAAATACTGCTCGTTGGGCAGTAGTAGTAGTATTGTTATTATTATTATTATTATTATTATTATTATTATTATTATTATTATTATTATACGACGTGGGGTGATCTAGGGTGGAGAGGTAAAAGCAGGATATCACTAATTAAAAATAACAAGGCTTAATAATAGAGAATGTAGACATATAATGGAAAATGAAGTAATAACGTTTATTAATAACAGAGAATAAGTGTCGGGTGAAAACTGTCAAGTGCTGAAGCACCACCATGGTATGTGTCGTTCACCATGACAAACATTCGCATTTTTGGCAAGATATATTCCATTCTCACCGTCAAGGAACTTCATAGTATCAGCTATTTTGAAGTTGGGGGCCATCAGTGCTCACAACACTAGTGAACAAAATCAAGGCACTTTTTTTTTTTAGCCAAATCTCTGACAAACATCATATTGCATGGATGGTTGCAAACTCATGATCAGGTGATACCGTAAACCAGGCGTAGACCAGTCAACCTACTTCGCTGTTCTACTAGCACCATCAATACAGGGACCTCACCTATGATTTTCACACTTCAGTGATTCCGACTCAGTCGACCACCATTCACGAGAAACCTCTCCTATACAAGAGCTTTACAGACTTCCTCTTAAACTTTTAGCAGTAAATGTTCGTGTGTACTGTAACTTCTTATAATTTAATAAAGCCTTACATACACATATCGAAACGTTGCATAGGTTATTCGCACTCTTTTTTTTCAGACTTTTATAATGGCTCTGCAAATATTACATTACTTTTCTCCTCCACATAAAGCAGACTTCTCATTAGCCTTCTTGACTGACTGCGCACTCAGAAATCTCCTTGTAAGTCTTCGAAACCCCGTTGTCACGTCACAGTTCTGGAGGTTCTGATAGCATTTGTGTGAGCTTCGCTTTCAAGCTAAGGACGAATCTCGTAGGATTTTACTACGAGGATCTCGATACCAAAAAATACACGCGAGTCGCTTATAAGCACCTTTCTCCAAATGGAGAATAAAAGTCATAATAAATGGCTGTAGCACTTTACCACTAAACCATAATTCGGGAAGGGACCTTTAGAAGAGGCTTTGGTTCGTCTTGGAGCATTTTCAGCAACAGCTCAAAACATCGTCTAACTTCTCCCAGAACTGTTTGTTGGTCGTAAACTCTCCACGTGTTTATTGCAGTTCTTTAATATGATTTTCCGTGTAAATAGAACATGTGGGTTATGGCATTTTATTGTAAAGATGTTTAGTCCACCAGGAACTTCATTGGTTTACTCGGAAAACAACAATAGGTGGATATTTATATGGGTGACTGTCGAGAAGTCTTGAGACGCAGGGAAAGAGCCACGCGTTTGATCTCATTACAACACTTTTGTGTTGTATTCAGATCAAACGCCTGGCAAAAAGACTCTACACGAAAATAATAATATAACAATTATAATAAATGTTCCGTCTTTCGGCATGACAGCGAGGCTCTCTTCACCTATTTCTACTTTAGTGTGTATTCTATTCTTATTTTACAGCGTCCGTTTTCTCACGCATTACCCAGAGCCAAATTCTAAACGTTGCTCACATTGAAATTTTTTGTTTAGATTAGGTTAGGTTAGGTTGCATTACAACCCATATAAGCTTCAGAAAGGCAAATAAAATCAAGCAACGGGCCCAATACGTCTCAATACTCGCCACGAGTTCAGTCGCCCCCGTGGTATGGTTTGTTTTCAATCGTGTCATTACGATTTCGTGAGTCAAGTCAACACATTCATCACTCACATTGTTTTCTCTTTTACAGTCTACTTATGAGTTTCTTTTATTTCAATAACTGTATAAAAGACACACGCTGCAGAACGTGCTCGTATTGGGACCACGTTTTGCTCTAACAGAGCGAAACGCTGTAGCAGTAAAATCTCGAACTGCAGCGTTTTCAATATTGTCTGTGGCACTCTGTGCGAATCCAATCTGTTATCTGTTCATGTGCACTGACTTTCCCCAAGAGCACTTAAGAAGTGCTTCGCTCCCAAGCAATGTTCACACTAACTCTCCTCTCCGTCCTGTGCACTGTAATCTGACAATCGTAATTACTCGCTTATCTTAAAAGCCAGCATACCTAAGCCGGGTGGAAAGTCAGTGAGTTTACTCAGGCTCCTGATAGTCCGGAAAACTGGCTTACGAAAAGCGTTTCTCGTGCTGGTGAACTTAAACGGAGTGCTTGCGTGTTTGCTGACTTATTTACCTATAATAATAACAATAATAATAATAATAATAATAATAATAATAATAATAATAATAATAATAATAATAATAATTTATTATTATTATTACACACACATTAGGCGGGGCCAGGAGCTATGAATCGACCCATGCAACCACAATTAGGTGAGTACACACACACATCTTTTTATTTTTTATTATTAACACATCCGCCGTTTCCCACCAAGGCAAGGTGGCCCATAAAAGACAAACTTTCATCATCATTCACTCCAGCACTGTCTTGCCAGAGGCGCGCTTACACTACAGTTATAAAACTGCAACATTAACACCCCTCCTTCAGAGTGCCGGCACTGTACTTCCCATCTCCAGGACTCAAGTCCGGCCTGCCGGTTTCCCTGAATCCCTTCATAAATGTTACCTTGCTCACACTCCAACAGCACGTTAAGTCCTAAAAAAACATTTGTCTCCATTCTCTTCTATCTAACTCGCTCATGCATGCTTGCTGGAAGTCCAAGCCCCTGGTACACAAAACCTCATTTTCCCCCCTCCCTCCAACCTTTCAAATGCCGACCCCTACCCCGCCTTCCCTCCACTATAGATTTACTCACTCTCGTTCCATCCTCTCTACATGTCCGAACCACCTCAACAACCCCTCCTCAGCCCTCTGGATAATAGTTTTGGTAATCCCGCACCTCCTCCTAATTTCCAAACTACGGATTCTCTGCATTATATTCACACCACACAGTGCCCTCAGACATGACATCTCCACTGCCTCCAGCCTTCTCCTCGTTGCAACATTCATCACCCATGCTTCACAATTATATAAGAGTGTTGGTATAACTATGCTCTCATACATTACCCTCTTTGCTTCCATGGATAAAGTACTTTGTCTCTACAGACTCCAAAGTGCACCACTCGCCTTTTTCCCCGCATTAGTTCTATGATATATATATATATATATATATATATGTATATATATATATATATATATATATATATATATATATATATATATATATATATATATATATATATATATATATAAAAAACAATATCTTGTTGCTGATATATATTTATATTAACTTATGAGCCTGTTTAATGGCCTTAGTGAATATGAATGTCTTTATATGTCTGATATATTATACTTTTTAATGCATATATATATTATGATTTAATACTATGGGAAGGCAGTTTGTAAGGTGTGCCTTATTCAGAGACAGAAGAGAGAATGGGCAGGTCGGACCACCGCTGTCAACACCCATATTTAGGAATTAATTTTAGTTTAATTTTAATTCTTCCTCTTATTTAATGTTATATATATATATATATATATATATATATATATATATATATATATATATATATATATATATATATATATATATATATATATATATATATATATATACAGTGGTACCTCTACTTACGAGCAGCTCCCAACTCGAACAATTATGTAAGTGTATTTTTGTAGGTGCTTTTGTAAGTGTATTTTTGGGGGTCTGAAATGGATTAATCTAATTTTCATTATTTCTTATGGGAAAAAATTCCTTCGGTATCGGCACTTGAATAGCCGTCTGGAACGAATTAAGCTCGTAACTCGAGGTACCACTGTGTATATATATATATATATATATATATATATATATATATATATATATATATATATATATATATATATATATATATATATATATATATATATATATATATATGCAAAAAGATCACAGTAAACAGGTGATATTAAAATATGCAAGACAACCACTATGAAAAAATAGAAGAATTCCAAGCGCTTTCGGGACTGCTCACATTATCAAGGAACTGATAATGTGAGCAGTCCCGAAAGCGCTTGGAATTCTTCTATTTTTTCATAGTGGTTGTCTTGCATATATATATATATATATATTACTAACACTGTGTAATCTGGAGTGGATGTAGTTGAGACCATTGAGCAGCTGTATCTTATTTGTCCCTAAGACAATCTTCTTCTGTGGTAAGGTAAGTTGAGGAATTCCAAGAATATGTCCAAATTAGGAAAATTAGGTATTCAGCTTTCCCCTTCCTTGTTTCATTAAGCTTTTCAAGAACAGTGTTAAGATGAAGGTGTAAGCAAGCCCGAATGAAATCTTTGAACTACCTGAGCATTATCATAATCGTCGGTGTCCAAGGAAGTAAATACGAGACACCACGCAGGTTATGGCATTTTATTGCATACACGTTTGCTTCAACAGGGACTTCAACAGTCAGGTAAGTTGATAAAGTACCTGGTGGATAAAACGTCTTCACAATAAAATGTCATAACCCTCACTGTTCATTGAATATAATGTTAATCTTTATCAATAGATCTTAGAAGCAATGATAATACCTACTCTGGTATACTCTGGTATACTCTACCAGAGTATTGTCATTGCTAAGATATATTGATAAACATTAACATTATATTCAATGAACAGATCAAAATGGGACATGTATACAGCGCAAATAATTCAATTAAAGTAAATTATTAAGTATGAATCAGCAGTTTTCGTATCATATCTTTGCCTCATCTGAGAACTTTTTAGAACCTAAAACCCCTCTACAGGCCCTGGGCACTATGTCTACTATGCACTCTGAATAATCTACCTTAGGGTCAAAGGCACTTGGATAGCAGCTTCCAGGCTGCGCCACTCTCCGGACAGTAGCTACGAGCCGCATGAGTCCTTCGTAAATTGATTATGGTGGGTTATCACTGGGACTAGTTGGAAGCTTATAATTACCATCAAGAGCCACGGCGGGCAAAATTAATGGCATCAGAGGCATTTGAGAGGCTGCAGCCACAGTGTGTGATCAAGCTGTTGTGTCTGTCAGGTAGTGTGAGCGTTCCGTCTCCTCCCTTCCTCGCCTCCCTTCAATTATGTCTAATCGTTGCCCCACCCTCCAGATTCGTTCTCTTCCTCTTCCTCTTCCTTCTCCTATTCTTTCTTGTCTTCATATTCTTCTATTACTTCTCATCCTCCTACTCATTCTCCTTCTCTTCCTCGTCCTACCATTTATCATCATATTCTTTCATTTCCTTCGGCTCCACACAAAGATAGGAATGCTTTATCAGAGGCTCTAGATTCTAGAGCCTCTAGATTCAAAAATATTAGACTACCTATGTGAGTGTAATGTGTGTACCTCTGTTGCAGCTGTTTACCTCTGCAGCAGCTATGTATGTCTCTGCATCAGCTGTGTGTACCTCTGTAGCAGCAATGTGTACCTATGCAGCAGCTGTGTGTAACCATGTAACACCTTCATTTATTGCTGAAGCAGCTGTTTATACATTTAAAACAGTTAAGTACCTCTACAGCAGCTGTACCCATCTTTACAGCAGCTGTGTGCACCGCTGCATGAGCTGTGTGTACCTCTGCAACGTCTCTGCGGCTGTGTGTGTCTGTGCATCCGCTGTGTGTACCTTTGTAACGGATCTGAGTATCTTTGCAGAACATGTGTCTACATCTGCTGCCAATTTCAGAAATTTCGATTGTTATGTGATTAATCAGAGAGTATTTAGTGAAACATCTGCTTTAGGGAGTAACGATCTCTCTCTCTCTCTCTCTCTCTCTCTCTCTCTCTCTCTCTCTCTCTCTCTCTCTCTCTCTGATCTTTTCATTCCTTCTCTTCTTCTTCACTCTCTTCTCCCTCTGATCTCTTTCATTTCCTTCTCTTTAATTCTTCTCATTAATTTTCTTCTACCTTAGTTTATTATTCTAGCTGTCTCTTCCCTCTCCCTCTTTTCTCCCTTACCCCCTTCTTCCCCCTCATCTTTCTATCGTCTCCAGTTCCCTTACGTTCCTACCTATCACAGTATTTTTTTTCCATATTTCTCATTGCTAGTTTTATCAATGATTATTATGTCTGTTTGAGTGCACTGATTTCTCCTCTTCCTCTTCCTCCTCCTCCTCCTCCTCCCTCTCCTTCTCCTCCTCCCTTCCTTCTACACCCCACCTCCGCCTCCTTCGCCTCCTCCTCCTCCTCCTCCTGGTCTCGAGTACCTGGTAGGTCACTGGATATAATTTGAGTTCGTCATTCCAGGTACCTTATCTTTTCATTGCTTGGGGAACGGGGCCTGCCAGCCACAATGTATCCACTGCCTTCAGCGGCCCATCGGTAGTGACCCCTGAGGGTAAATGTTGCTCTACCCTCTCCTCCATACCCACGCCTCCACACCCACCCACACATCTCACCCATACATCACACCCTCATTTTCCACGTATACATTACCTTCACATCTCCCACCAACAGTCCACCTATATTCCCACACCCTTCGCCCACACTTCCCATTGACATTTCCCCATTCACACCTCCCATTAACCCGATTTTACCTTCTCCCACTACCACCTCTCTATCCACGTTTCCCACCCACACCCACATCAACCCCACTCACATCACCCACACCCACATCACCTACACACACACATCACCCACACCTCCCACACTCTTACCTAAACATTTTCCCCATAACTTAAACCCACCTTGCACTTACACCTACCACTGACACTTCATCTCCCACCTATACATCCTACCCACATCTTCCACCTGCACCTTATTCCACCCTCACCCACACTTCCTGTAGATTACTACGCCACGTTGCAGACACTGCAGTTCACTAAGGTCACATTAATTATTCTGGGCAACACTTCCGATTAAGCCCTCGCAGCAGTGTAGTCAAGACTACACCGACCTTCAACACCATGTGTCTCTGTATTCGTATGTCATAATTGCTGCTACCTCGTGCCTTCTCTTTGTACCCACACACACACACACACACACACACACACACACACACACACACACACACACATGTGCACATATTTCAATAATCACTTGACATTATGGAACTACTTCCAACGGGAATACTTAGATTCACAATAAAAACTAGATACAATAGGAAGAATATTGAAGTTATACAATTATTATATTTTTAATTTTCATAATAAATTACCTAAATATACAACAATATATAGTTATAGTTATACTTCTTAAACTCCGGAACGAGGGCGCATTATGTAAGTTCAGACATTCACGAAGTACATGCACTTGCGGGTCCTGGTTGTTTCCACGGAGTCTGACCCTCAGTGATGCAACTGGTCATGAGTGGATCAGGCCAAAGAGCAGTACAGTAAGTGGAAGAGTATTACACAATGAGCTAATGTGTCTCCTCTGGATTTTATAACCTTCCGGACGGTCTGTCCCTTGTACCTAAAAAGCCTAAGGGAATTCATTTCCCATACACCACCTATTTCTGGGTCATTTAAAACTGACGCCTATTCTCCCATGCTGTCTACGTTATGTTAACATCATCTCCCAGCGGCAGCTACTACAGGAGTAGGGACTCTGACTCTCATGACCAGACCCGCACTGCTAGGCACGCTCACCGGTGACCCTGTGAGAACGTAGTGTGCACTCGTTGTAAGACTCAATAACAACAACAACAATAATAATAACAGATAGATAGATAGATAGATATCAATGCATAATATATCGGTGATGGGAAGACTCCATTACCAACCCTCAATAGATACTGTGTAGCAGTTTGTTAGACACTATACAATATATTTACTTTCTTGGTGTCCTCATATAATACCTTAAAGAAGTCTTCACACCACATCAGTCAAACATAGTTGCCATTTATACAAAATAAACGTACATAATTCAATGTAAGTATAAAGGTTAGCAGGGGGGTAGCCTCCTGACCCACCAGTAATACCTTCCCTTAAATACTCAGAATGGTTCCTAATTATCATACATATGATAATTAGGTACCTCCGTAGCAGCTGTATGTACCTCTGTAATGCTTGTATGCATCCCTGAAACAGCTGTGTATACATCTGCAACAGTTGTGTACCTCTGCATTGAATTCTCTCGTATTCTTATTAGTTATTGACTGGGAATTTTAGGTAGAGATAATATACAAACAGTGATGAAAGAGGAAGTGAAAAGGAGTAAATTAAAAAGGGTTCAAGACTACTGACAACAAAAGGGGTGATATACAAATCTGTTGCACACTTAGTACCATTGTTATACTATTACGGAGACCAGTACCATTGTTATACTATTACGGAGACCAGGGGATTAACACTTGTGGACACGAACAGATCTTGGAGACAATCTTAAGATTTTACAACCCGTTCAGAAGTAAATGATTCAATAATCCTTTCTTTATATTCAGAAAATTATTAAGGAACGACTGTCATTATAAAATCTATAGCGCTGATAAATATTAGCAAATAGTGGTTATTTTCATGACCATAATTTTTAAAGGGGTGGATGGCAAGCCAGTAGAAGGTCTCGGTCATATGACCAAAAGCTCCAGCTGTGGGTCATCATATGACTAAGACTCTCATCGGGAAACACTTGTCCTGTTTCCTGAGAAACCTTACCTAACCTAACCTATGATAAAAATTGCATCCCACAGCACACTCCCACTCACACACTTACCCACACCTCCCACTATAACCTCATCTTCACAACTCATTCCTACCACCCACACTTCATCTACCCACAGCTCTGACCCATTCACTCCTTCCACTCACACTCACCTCCTACCCACACCTCACCTCGGACCCATACCTCCCACTCACACCCACTGAACACTCCCACCCAGTTGGTGCTCCTGGTTGTTAGTGGAGACAGGTGGTCCAGGGTTAGTATAGTCGTAGTTGGGTAATTGTGCCTCTTTTTTTAGCCCATAAATTTCAGTTGAATCTCCGGTTGGATTGTGGTTGGTTGCGGTAGTCACTTCACATAGTATTTAGTGAGATGATATACAGCGAAGGTCTTGATTTGGAATCGTTAGAAGACAAGATGAACTTTATGGAAGCTGTAATTCTCGTGTCTTTCATCGCTAAATGGAAAATAATTCAGTCAGTCCATATACACAAAAAAGGTAATTCCTCTCTCTCTCTAAAATTAGGATTCAGATAACCTTTGTGTTTCACCCTTCGTATGTTGCCTGTGGGAACATTGTCATCTCTGCTCTGCTTTTTTTTGTGTAAATTGATTTGCATGATTTTAAATAGTTTTCGCCGATTTACATGGCAAACTGCTCTTCTTGTGCCGTAGATCTACATCGTAAATAGTTGTCTATTTGGAAAATAGTTCCTCACGTGACTGTAAATCTACGTGGTAAACAGTTCCTCACATGACCGTAGATGGACAAGGTCAACAGTTCTCCATGCGGAACTAGATTTATGCCATATAAAGTTTAAGGATTAAAGAAAGCCCATCTATCACTGATAGGTGAATGCAGAAAAAGTTCACAATTCGTAGCTAGAACAGTTCTCAACAAAGCTACAATATGGAAAGAAAACTTTAGGTGACTTGTGTTGCTACCTCGAGCATTGTCAAGTACCGAGTGAGGTAAAGCCAGGGTCAGGTTAAGTCATGTGTTAGGTAAATGGACACAGATGCAACTAATGTGATGTTTTATTGTGACAACGTTTCGATCTCCAGGAGCTTTATCAAGTAATTTTACCATTATTACTAAGGCATGTGTGTTCTGAAATAAAGAACACAATGTAGTGACTCCTAGTGCATTGTCACATCTTCAAACATACATGATTTGTATCATTAAATAATGATATACAATACCAACTTGGACACATGGACATCACTTGTGTATATTGCTACAGTTTTCTGTGTATACTTCATCAAGGCTGAGAGGCTGATTGCTTCGTCTTCTAATGCCATCGAATATCATCTCTGTATTGAATTTAAAGCGCCACTGGCTTGTGAAACGTCTTCAAATAAAGTAGCACATGGATGTAATTCCTCAACACGTGACTTGACCTCAACGTGACTTTCTCCCGCTCACCTCTCTTCCTGACCCGTGTTTTGCCTTGCTTGTAATGTCTTCACTTGGCCTGTGTCCGGACTTCCTCCTGACCTCTTCACCTGACCTGCCTTGGGCTTTTCTCCTGACCTCTTCCCCTGACCTGTATTACTTCTGTTTCCTCTCCTAGTTAAGACTCAATAATGGTTCAGGATGGACCGAAACGTCGCCTTAAAATTCCTTTCTAAATCGTTGGTTTGTTGTGAATGCTTGAATAGAAGACATTGTTTTTTATTAAAGTAAGGGGTAGCCAAAAAATAGTTAAAAAGACACATAAAACAAATTGAGACCTTTATTTACATGACGTTTCACTCATATTAGAGTTGTGGTAAAGGAAACTTGTTTACATTTCAGAATATTGAGTAAAGGAATGTTTCAACACGAGTGCTTTCACTAGACAAGAAAAATAACTGATGAAATCACTCGTAGCGAAGCATTTCATGAATTGTACACAAGTGCCCTTTTCCACAGTTTGTCAGTATCGCCATACCATTTACAACCACATTAGGTTTTCTCGTGTAGATGAAACGTGGTATTAAATGAATCCGTTACAGGTGTACAGCTTCCCGGTTCTATATGACACTCACGTTATTGGAACCAAGGCTAGCTATATTAATCTCTCCTATTCCATCACAGTGGATAGGTTTCGTCTATCAGGTAATTAATAATATTAAAGAAATACTCACGAGTAAACGCTGCTAAACTGGTTAATCATTTTGATTCAAGGAAACTGAGAGAAGCTTCAATTTCTTTGATCAAAAGACCTTCACCAGCGTCAAGGCACTTGAGGAGTATTAGGCAATGAAATCCGTTAGAAATCTCCTGCATAATAATCTGGGGACAAATCCCATATGCAAATAAGGGTCAACTATTCTCTTCCCTAACCTTGTCCAGCAGGGCGTCACTCAGCAACATTTTCTCGCGTTTGTGTCACCCGATTATTCATGGTAAGAGTGTGGAGGCGTCAGGTCACCCAGAGTCACCTATCTGCTAATTGGGGTCACCTGTATCAGCTTTAGTAATCATCGGGATGACTTGACAAATTCTTTATGAAAAAAATATTATGCAATGGTCGATGAGTTAGTAGTAAGATCATCACCACAAGTTATGAAGGAGCTGACGGTGGATGAGTTACCAGTGATATGATTATAATAAGATATGAAGGTGTACAGACAGTAGTGACATGACCACCACACGTTATCAACGTGAAAGCGGATGAGTTAGTAAAATGATCACGACATCTTTTGAAAGTGATGATAGATGATGTATTGACATGATCACTACAGGCTAGTAACATATACACCGCAAAATATGAGAGTAACGAAAGTGACGAAGGAAATGTTTCCAGATCCTGTGACGAAAACAGATTTAGACCGGAAGTTTACGCTTAAGGTGAAAGTAAGGCTATGCCTGCCAGCGATAAATTTGGAGTGATTAATAAGTATGTTATTGATGATGATATAAGTAATCTGGTAGCAATACTCAGTGGTCTAATAAACTGTCACAATCTCTCTCAAGATTCTGCAGAATAATGTCGCTCCCGAATGTGCTTGCAGGCAGCCAGCGACGGCCTGGGTAACAACACCTGCATACAGTGAGGCTCGAACTGAATAGCGCACTGCTGATAACACTGAAGATTGTACTGGGACAACGTTTCGATATGCCATTATCTTGATTAAGGAGTGTATGGAGACAACTAATATTTTAATTCAAGTACTATTAGAGTGTGAGCTAGGTAATTTTTATGAAGAAATTCAGAGAGAAAGAGTTAACCAGACTTGAGTCCTGGACATGAAAAGGGCAGTGCCTGTACCCTTGTCTTTTTAGACCTTGTCTAAAAAGACATTTTCGGTCACTCAATTCATTTTCTAAAACATTTACCGCTCATACGTAACTGCTAAATTTTTCCGTAACTGCCTGCTATCAGTCGCGTCTACCTATAGTGAAGTGGAGCTACATTGATATTTTCCAACAGTGTGTTATAGCCAGTTTTAGGCAGAGGTGGTAGAGGTGAGCGAGAGACGAAGCCAGCTGACCTGCAGAGTCATGGCTCTATCACTGGTTGACCTTGCCAGACTTCATAAACTTTCATGTCACTGTCGTCCTTACACGCACATATATCAACACACCCACGGACTTACGCACACACCCACGGACTTACGCACACACCCACGGACTTACGCACACACCCACGGACTTACGCACACACCCACGGACTTACGCACACACACACACACATTGTATATATTTTCTAAGGTAACTCTGGTCCTTATTTCACTTAACGCGATATATTAAACCTTTAGGGCAGTGCCCTCCTATGGCGTCTGATTTATGTGATTCAGTGCTGGATAAACACTGTGAATGCTTTCCGAAAGAAAATACTTCTCTATCATTTTCGCTTTTGGGTTGAGTGTTGAGCGAGGTCGTTGTTGTCACACAGGTGGGTGGCTCCGGTACACTTAACATTCACTCTCAGCTGCACAAAACTTTGGAAAACAAATAAAGTAGGAATTAAACATAGACATCGCCTTTCACTTATGATGGGATTATTGTATTTCAGTGAACATAATTTGCAGCGTAAATAATTGTTCATCCACAAAGATTATAGCTTTATGTAAAAACGATCCAAAAAGAAATTAAGAGAAAAAAAAAAACACTAGAAGAAAATATTAACGCATATAATCATGAGTTTTTTTTATTTTCGTATGTAAATATTGGTCGATGGAGACGATGTCCTTGAGGGAACAAATAAATGGGAAAAAATAAATGTCCAGATAAGTAAGATGAATTAATATACTCACCAGTTGGAAATTAATATTTTTATTCCCATTTTCCATAATTTCTATTATTTCTCTCACTCCTTATTCAAGTCTGATATATATATATATATATATATATATATATATATATATATATATATATATATATATATATATATATATATATATAATATATATATATATGTTTGTGTGTGTGTGTGTGTATTTATATATACTAATATAACAAACTGAGGCTAGCCGGGGATCGAACCCGTCTTGTTTTAGCCAGCCTCGTGGGAGAGAGCGAAATTCATGACGCTCTAAACCACTGGACCATACAATCCTACAAACAAGATGAGCCTAGCTCTGAGGCAACCACACCATCGTATGTCCTCCCAACATGAAGCAAGCCTAGGTCGCTAGGCTCATGTTGTTTGTAGGGTTGTATGGTCCAGTGGTATAGAGCGTCGTGAATTTTCGCTCTCTTCCCACGAGGCAGGCTAAAACAACACGGGTTCAATCCTCCGGCTAGCTGCAGTTTATTATTGATTAAATACCATTTGTTCGTGGTTACAATAATATATACTAATATATTACAAAATTTGACTAACATTTGATTTTTGAAAGCAGTCAAGTCACAAAATATCAGAAAATATTGTCTTAATCCTTTCGTCACAAGGTTTTCTTCTGCGTAATTTTAGAAATCAGATCTACATTAGTCGTTTATTTTTTTGTATTTTAGTTTTGTTAGTGGTTTAGTTTTGTTGTTGGTTTAGTTTTGCTGGTGTTTTTTTCTTCTGATAGTGTATAATTCAAGACTTAACAATCCTTGTAATCTAGTACGTTGTACTTGTGGATTTTGTTCTGCATGTTATGCGAGATTTCCTAGAGGCAAATAATTACTGAATCTTCCTTACTCAAGTTTGGTTTATAGAAGGAAAGTGTGTTTAGTTTTTTTGATGGCTGGCAGCGTAGTTTTGAGATTCGGCGGCTGCAAGATTCTATCCGTTTCTAATGACAGTTTTCTTTAATTAGATACATAATCAATCGAGCTGGAATAAGAAAACAAATCCTCGAGTTAATAACCCAAGAAAGCCAAATAAATGTAGTTTATTTTCTTTATAAGTCCTTTGATGTTCTTCCCTAGAACGACAGCCACAACTGCCGACTAACTTCTAGGTATCTGTTCACTGCTAGGTGAATAGGGGGAAGCAAGTGTAAGGAGACTTGGATAAACATCACTTCGTTCAGGATTCTAACCCAAGGTCTTATCGGTTGTGAGCCAAAGACTCCACTAACCTCTTTGAAGCTCCAACGATCTCGGGATTTTCCTCCTCAGGTATCCTTTTCCAGAAATTCATATAGTAGTTGTCTTGAGTTGTAAGCTACTTGAAATAGTTTAGTCAGCATGTGAATAATGTTAAAGTTCACGGAGGTAAAATTTAAACAGTCTCTCTAATTTTTTTTTATTGTGACATCTTGCTTAAAGCGCTACTAGCCTAATACTATTCACATTTTTTTTAATGGCTGCAGTAATGACAGTAACAACTGGTTAGACATTTCCTGCGGAACTGATTGCATTACCTTGTGGAAACACGTTTTGTTGATGGCTGTGGGATATGCGGAAATTTTCTGTCATGCATCTGGTGTCAGGTGCTTGGTGCCCCGTCCACTTGGCTGCCGTGAAACGAGTTGAGCCGACATGCAATGAAAGTCTCATTAAGGTTGTTAACTGACATTAATCCAAAAAACTTAAGAAAATTTTTGCATCCATACATACATACACACACACTATATATATACATGTATATATATATATATATATATATATAGTGTGTGTGTGTGTGTGTGTGTGTGTGTGTGTGTGTGTGTGTGTGTGTGTGTGTGTGTGTGTGTGTGTGTGTGTATGTGTGTACTCACCTAATTGTGGTTGCAGGGGTCGAGACTCAGCTCCTCTGTGTGTGTGTGTGTGTGTGTGTGTGTACGCACCTATTTGTACTCACCTATTTTTGGTTGCAGGGGTCGAATCATAGCTCCTGGCCCCGCCTCTTCACTGATTGCTACTAGGTCCTCTCTCTCCCTGCTCCATGAGCTTTATCAAACCTCGTCTTAAAACTATGTATGGTTCCTGCCTCCACTACGTCACTTTCTAGGCTATTCCACTTCCTGACAACTCTATGACTGAAGAAATACTTCCTAACATATCTTTGACTCATAGGAGTCTTCAACTTCCAATTGTGACCCCTTGTTTCTGTGTCCCCTCTCTGGAACATCTTGTCTCTGTCCACCTTATCTATTCCTCGCAGTATTTTATATGTCGTTATCATGTCTTCCCTAACCCTCCTGTCCTCTAGTGTCGTCAGGCCGATTTCCCTTGACCTTTCTTCGTAGGACAATCCCCTTAGCTCTGGGACTAGTCTTGTTGCAAACCTTTGCACTTTCTCTAGTTTCTTGACGTGCTTGACCAGGTGTGGGTTCCAAACTGGTGCTGCATACTCCAGTATGGGCCTGACGTATATGGTGTACAGAGTCTTGAACGATTCCTTAGTGAGGTATTGGAACGCTATTCTTAGGTTTGCCAGCCTCCCGTATGCTGCAGCAGTTATCTGATTAATGTGTGCCTCAGGAGATGTGCTCGGTATTATACTCACCCCAAGATCTTTTTCCTTGAGTGAGGTTTGCAGTCTTTGGCCACCTAGACTATACTCTGTCTGCGGTCTTCTTTGCCCTTCCCCGATCTTCATGACTTTACATTTGGCGGGGTTAAATTCAAGGAGCCAGTTACTGGACCAGGCTTGTAGCCTGTCCCGGTCTCTTTGTAGTCCTGCCTGATCCTCGACTGAATTAATTCTTCTCATTAACTTCACATCATCTGCAAATAGGGACACTACTTCTGAGTCTATCCCTTCCGTTATGTCATTCACATATACCAAAAACAGTACCGGTCCCAAGATTGACCTTTGTGGAACCCCACTCGTCACAGGTGCCCACTCTGACACCTCGTCACGTACCATGACTCGTTGTTGCCTCCCTGTCAGATATTCTCTGATCCATTGCAGTGTCTTTCCTGTTACGTGTGCCTGATCATCTAGTGTGTGTGTGTGTGTGTGTGTGTAAAACTGGTCAATTAGCAAGAATTCATTTAAAATTAAGTCTTTCCAAAATTTTCTCTTATGCGTTTAA
This sequence comes from Cherax destructor, assembly GCA_009830355.1. NCBI lineage: Eukaryota > Metazoa > Arthropoda > Malacostraca > Decapoda > Parastacidae > Cherax > Cherax destructor. The sequence continues at coordinate 403,445 of WNWK01000673.1, forward strand.
AGATATTTTTTTTCATTTATGTTAATGTAAAAATTAATTTTGTACCAAAAGAACCTTAGAAAACTTACCTAATCTTATACTAAGAAGTGGAATTTAATTTAGCCTAATCCAAAGAAATATATTTTAGATGAGTTTACAATAATTTAATAATAAACAAACACAATGAAATATATTTTTTCGTTAGGTTCAGAATGATTTTTGAGAAATTATTGCATACACAAATTTTCGCTTGCCTTATTCGGCAAGAAGAGCGTTGCTATTTAAGCCAAAAATAGCAAATTTTACCTATTCGGCACGATATAAAATATATATATATATATATATATATATATATATATATATATATATATATATATATATATATAATGTATGTATGTGTGTGTGTGTGTTGGGTGGGGAGGAGGAAGGGATAGGCGTGGCTGGCATATCAGGTGACATCGAGGCCTGGCCACCACGCCCGCACGCCCCGGCCTCAACCCCTGCCCTGCCACGCCCACCATTTATTCTCGACTCTGTACTTGTTGCCTGAACGACGGTGGTAGTGTACGTCCGCCTCTGCTCTCCTGCTTGTTTTCGTCTGCTGGTGCTGTTAGTTGCTCGATCCTGGTTTCCACTCTCACCCAGAGTACCCGACTTCAGCCAGCGTCTCATCCCTAGTTGTTGGTGTGGTGTTTGTTGTGTGTGGTTGTGTGTGTGTGTCTGTGTGTGTGTGTGTGTGTAAAGCCTCGCAAGGTCGAGAAGCCAGCTTTTAATTATTCATATTTTATAGTATTTTCCATATTGTTTCGACTGTTTTGACTCCTCCCTCTCCTTTCTTGTCCAGAAACACTTTGTTTCAGCAGGTCATATATAAATTTTTACAACTTGTTTTAATGCTGTGAATGAATGAATTTTAAAACTAATTTTTGAGATTCTTTGTATTTTCTGAACTGTAATTTTTTTTCGCAGTTGTTAACAGTAATTAGGTACTGATACTTTATGTTGTTGATTATCCTAATTAGTTTTGTAACATTTACTAAAGAATGTCTCTCCCACATTGTCTTGGAAAGTTAACCAATAATTCATGTTAATTCTCTCTCTCTCTCTCTCTCTCTCTCTCTCTCTCTCTCTCTCTCTCTCTCTCTGAAACGTATTTAAAAATAGTTCTCATGGTAAATATACGATATAAAAACCGATACTTGTTTTTTTGATCGAGTCGAAAATATTTAACAGAATGCCTTTGGCATGATATCTTAGCAAATATCTCTTTATTTTGGATGATATATATATTCCAACTAAGTTGTAACCTTTAATATTATCACTCGTTGGTTGGTTTATTAAGTTTAAAGCACCAGTCATGAATATTGTAATACAATAAATGAAATTTGAATAAATTCTCCGTGTATATACGTACATATACGCTGAGAGATGTGTTATATACATTAAGGGCGTATATGCATAGTGATGGTGTATATACACTGAAAGATATAATCACACGATATATATTATTAATAATGCCTCGCAATGTGTGCGTATAGACAAAATATTAATTGTGAACACTAAAATAAAGGATTTAGTTTAAGTAATTTTTCAAAATAATTATGTTAACTCGTGAATGATGACAGATTTATTAACGAACCCATTACAGCGTATACAACCACCTGTTACCATGGTGATATGATGATCCAGCATCCGCAACCTTCCATTACATCTCCAGGACTTCCTCGGTCTAGTGCATCTCTGTGTCAACTTTAACTTCTTCAAGTATCAAGATAACTGCTACAAGCGAAGTTTTGGGATGACAGTGAATAGAACTTCAAACTTCTTTGTGGAGGTCAAGAAGTCAGAGAAAGTGAGCACAGAGAAGTCAGAGAAAGTGAGCACAGAGAAGTCAGAGAAAGTGAGCACAGAGAAAGTGAGCACACTTCCTTCTCAACTCTGTTTCCTGGTTACGTTGACTGCATCTTGGTGTTCTATCTGAGGAGTTATAAACTCGGAACAAAAAATGTAATATTTAAGGGTTCACTAAATTGGTAAAACTTAAAAATGACATAAAAATAACAAGAGTTTTTAAGGTTTTTTCTTTTCCAGTTCACCTCTACATAATATTCTTTACAAAAACTAAAAAAAAAAAATTGTACTTTTAAAGTCCAGTTTGATATTGTCTCTACAAAACTGACAAATTAGCCCATAGATAGCTCAATCTCAGTTCCAAAAAAAAAATGCTTCCAATTATGTTACACCAGTTCTTAGTGTTTGAAGCCGATCAGAAGAGATTTTCTAGCTATTACAGAAAACCAACTGATCTAATAAAATTGACAAAAAAAAAAAAAAAAAAATACACACCTCAAAATGAAAACCCACTAACATTGTAAGTTTCAAGGCTATCAGAAAATTTGTTCTCTGGTGGTTGATCTGAATCCAACGATAGTTGTCATCACTGTTGTTGAATGCATCAGCGTTAATATTGTCAAGTTGATCAGAAGTTTTCTTCAGCTATCGAATGAAACTCAACATCACCAATGAAACTGGCAAATTGAGACACTTGCAGCCCAATAACAACGCTAACATTGCGCTCTGGAACACACCAGGGCTCAAAATTTGAAGCCAGTCAGAAAAGGCATTCCAAAACCATCGCACAGATTCCCTTTTTTTTAACGCACTTATCACATTGGTATCATGTATCAGCCGCTAAGTATTGCAATCGTCCGGAATAAACTCAAATAAATCTAACGTGATTTAACGAGATTAAAAATTTAGCAATATTTTACACAATTTTGGTAGATGTTAATTGACACACTTCAGTCTTCAGTTTCACTCTCATCCGTCGTCGAGTTGGAGGCAACTTTTTTTTTCAACGTTTAAATAAAAGTTGCGGACGCCTTTGAAAGTTATGGGACTCATTTCTTGGAATCTTGGAATGGGTTATACAAATTTGGTCATAGGGAACCTGTACATGCTAATAGTTGCATGAATCTTGGCCTATTTACCACGCACCAGCGTTGGAATTTTGTAGCGGATCACATGAAAAACTCGTATTATGAAAGGAATAAAAACAAAACTTTGGAGAAATAATGAAAAGAAATAAAAAAGAAAAAGGAATTCAGGCAACTACTTAAAGTTTCTTCTTCTGGGATACACAATAATAATAATAATAATAATAATAATAATAATAATAATAATAATAATAATAATAATAATAATAATAATAATAATAATAATAATAATAATAATAATAATCGCACGTGAGGTATGCTAATCTCCAATAAATCACAAACTTATCAGACACTCCTCTACGCAGCTACGCTATATTACATCATGAATGGCGTGATTAATACTAATAATCAGCAACTCAACTCAGTACCTGAGTCGTGTAGTTCATGAACAGCTTCACCGAGTTAAGTGCTTCATGAACAGCTTCACCGAGTAGAGTGGTTCATGAACAGCTTCAACGAGTAGAGTGCTTCATGAACAGCTTCACCGAGTAGAGTGCTTCATGAACAGCTTCACCGAGTTGAGTGCTTCATGAACAGCTTCAACGAGTTGAGTGCTTCATGAACAGCTTCACCGAGTTGAGTGCTTCATGAACAGCTTCACCGAGTAGAGTGATTCATGAACAGCTTCACCGAGTAGAGTGGTTCATGAACAGCTTCACCGAGTTGAGTGCTTCATGAACAGCTTCACCGAGTAGAGTGGTTCATGAACAGCTTCACTGAGTAGAGTGCTTCATGAACAGCTTCACTGAGTAGAGTGCTTCATGAACAGCTTCACTGAGTAGAGTGGTTCATGAACAGCTTCACCGAGTAGAGTGCTTCATGAACAGCTTTAGCGCTTCGAAGCTTCACTTTAGAGACCTGTCTGTCTTCAGTTTGACAGGGACCTCAGGCATCACCATTCCTTATTAACAAATATTGTTATATACACTGAGATGTGGATCTGTGTATATCCACCGAGGTGTGTGTGTGTGTCGTATCTCTTTGTATATTAAGTAAGAGGTGCGTATTTCTATATACTCCGAGAACTTGCTTTAAGTCCCATTTAACTGATTGAAGCATCTTTACATGTGGTGATAATTGATAGGTATTAGACCTAGTAAACCAAAGACGAACTAAGGAAACAAGGATAATTTAACTCCTTAAATACTGGATAAAATTAAGTGTATGAACAGTTTATAAGCATCTCGGTGTATATATCCTTGACTTTTAAGGTTATTTATGGGTGTGTTGATGGTGTTGAGGCGAGTGTGTTGGAGGAGGGGAAAAGTGCTGTCACGACTTCTTCATAAGTTTTGGAATGAAGTGTTCTTATGAGAAGTGTTAATAAGTGTCTGTAAAAAGTTATTATAAGTGCCTATTCCCTCAAGAGAGGTGCCATGATGCCAGTGAGGGGCTCTTGATAGAAAGAATTGGACCTATCATCCCTTGGATTAAACCTAATCTTCTTCCATTACCCCCATTCTCTGCATGACCATGAATTCAAATATTTGTATTATAAGTCTAAATAAATGCTTTGGTATCATGTGCGCCGGTAACAAATGAATTGATATCGGCACCACCTGGGGTCCGGCACAACAAGGACCCAACACCACCTGCGGCCCAGCACCACCTGGCTTGCGAGTCATCTGCACATCTACCGTCATGGGAAGGTGAGTTTTACTTTAGACATTTCTAACCCTGGAAAGATGATAATCTTAGTTCCACTGTACCGTGAGAATTATTTATGTGGCATAATCTAATAGTTGTTTAATAAATCTCGGGTTCTATATTATACGTTAGGGATACTCGTAGTTGCAGGTTTCTAAATATTAGTGGAGATACGTTCAGAAGATACTAACCGAAGGGCATAACTGGGGTTGCTCGCAGGTACTGACTGAAGGGTATAATGCTTCCAAGTGCTGACTGAAAGGTATAACCGGGATATTTCCAGGTGATGGCTGAAGGGTATAACTGAGGCTGAGATTCGTGTATTAATAAGACATATTCCACTCCCAGCCTTGGTGCTGTGCGGGAGCGCCGAGAGTCCCCTAGCGGCCGCCTGGTGAAACTTTTTTTTTTTTTTTACAAAAGTAAGTCCGTCTCACAAATAAAAGATCCTAAGCGTTCCAAAAGAAAGTAACAAAACAAAACAGTGATTATGGATCCTCTAAGATCTGCAAAGCAATTTATACATAGTACAACAAAACATATATAAGATCCTATCCAACATGTATACACAAAAAAAAAACACAAAATATACCTAACTGAAACAAAACAGAAACCCCAAAAGGGTTTTAAAAACAGACAATGAAAACCCTAAACCTACAACTAAAACCCGTGATAATGTGACCCAACAATAATAATGATTCTAGGCACACACACATTGCGTGCAAGTCATATAAACTTCAGTAAAAGGAAACCCGTGGCCTGGTACCAACACCTCACAGTGATAAAGTCATCGGATCAGTCCCATCCAGTGTCTATACATACATAGAAAGAAAGAACTGCATTACATCTTCTCATATTAAAATACGAAGAATATTGCCTGATAACAAGCCATGAAAAGGGAATAATAGTATAAAAAAAAACCTTAACCTCTTTGAAAAGAGAACCATAAGGAAAAACCCAATATATAAACACTTAGGCACACACCTGGCCCCAAGTAAGGCAAACCCCTTTGGAAAAAACCCCCCAAAAGGGTTTTAAAAAAAGACAATGAAAACCCTAAACCTACAACTAAAACCCGTAAAAATGGGAAAACAATAATTTTGGGTTCCCAACACACACATTGGGTTTTGTCTTTTAAACCCTTAGGGAAAGGAAAAACCCCTGG